>JAQQAE010022908.1:0-10156 GCA_029823295.1 Pseudamia nigra
GCATCGGATAACAACTGATTCGGATACAGGCCGTGATGCCGGAACGGATTATCGTCGGTATCCGAGGCACCACTGTATTTAGAGCTGTGCATATGTGCAGGTTTGTATGTGATGATTGTGATCAGGACATAATGGAGAAAAATCTGCTCCAACATTATTGAACATTGACCAATTAGGATTCTTCAGGTATTGCACCAGGCACTTCATGATGCCTAAGCTGAGAAGAGCTCGATAAGGAAACCAAAAATAAATTAGTTTTGTGAGCTTTCATCGTGTGTTAGGGCACATGACAGTTTTTTTTTAGTGATTAGGGATCAAAAAATATTTAGGAAGGCCCGGCTAGGTATACAGCCAAGGAGACGTTCTCATACCTTACTTAACCAAGTGTGAAATAGCTTTGGCTAAGTAAGGGAACAACCATTAATACTGATAAAAACGGGACTAGGTGCTCTCAAGGTGGAATGTGAGTTCTCACTAAGAAAGTGATTTATGTCACCTTCAACCGAGGTTGAGGAAAAGTGCTGCACACACCCCCCCCCCCCAACATACACACACACACACACACACAAGGTATGAGTCCACAACTCATACCTCAATTTATTTTTGCTTACGTCAAATTCATTTTCATAAAATATTTTATCACACTGCATTAAAAATATTTTCTAGTAAATTATGTTTATTCTGTGCATGCAGTTACAGTGTCAACACAGTTGTCCCTGACACCGAGTTATGAATTACTACTTGAAAGTCACAAGAATAAATGAACATCTTAAACTTTTACAATTAATGTCCAAATCTGTACAGTACACAAATCAGTAGTTGAATGTTTGCTGTTGCTGTTTATTTCAACTGGTTGCTATTTATTTCAGCTCATTTACAAAGAAAACACAAATTATGTGAAATAAGAACTGAAAATCCAATCAGGGCTGTCACTGTATTTGAAATTTGAGTTCATAATTACCTGCCATACAAATACATTTGATTGACAATATTATTATTTAGTCTGTCTGGTATAAGTCTAATAACAACTTAGCTTAATTATATAGATTTTGCACACACTTACACTGTTTATTGGCATAGAATTTTTAAAAATAAAACAATACAAAATTAAGTAGATTTCTGACTTCCTTTTCAAAATAAAAACTGGACATGGAAGATATAACAGGAGCTCATTCTGAAAATACTGGACAAAGGTAATCTCATTAACCCTCCATGTAGCTCCATGCAGAAAAAAAGATATAATGAAATAATATAATGATGAATGATGGGAATAATAATAAGTAAGTTATTGCTGTTGGCTTCATCTCACTGATTTTACAGGTGAATGGAGCCAATTATCACAATTATGTCAAACAATTATGACTATTCCAAATTTTGTGAAATGCCAGTCATGTTATAATTGCACACGTCTGAATTCAATATGCTGTATCCTCCATCAGCATTAATTATCAATAGCTATTTTTAGATCAGGACATTTGATCTCAGTGATGTGTTTTACTGCCATGGGTGTCGTCTAACGTCATCAGCACAGAGGCCACATGACAGTGTCACGACTTATGAATTCAAAACCACTGGCATGTCAACTGTGTGAAACATCCATGAGTGATTGTCATGTTTACTGCATGGAGTTAGTCCTTCACTGAAAACACTCCTGTCATGGCCAACAGAGAGCAAGTCATAACTAAAATGTAATGCAAGTCAAATTGTTTTCGCTATTGCAATTTTGAAATTTCCTGTTTTTCCTATTCCGCAACCTAAATGGACTGAGGAATACGAGGCCCAGAAGGGCTTGACTTATTTTCTGTCCCTGATTTAGTTTTTTAGGCCATGACTGTAATTTACTTGATGGTATTACTATTTTCTTTTGGATAGAGAAACCAATTTATTTCCCTGAGTTATTGCCCTCTACAAAGCAATATTTTTCAAATGAAACTTGATTTGTTGACTTGGGAGGTCATTCTCAACGAAGCCCCCAAATCTGGTATTTGGGACAGACCTGCATAGTAATTATTATTATCTGTCGGAAAAGGTACATATTGGTTTCATGATCCTGTGTCATGTCCCATAGCGTCGCACAGGCTGTCAATGCAATAGCTTAGAAATGTCGGAACCAACTTACTTGAAACTCAGTTATTATATCAACTTTTGTGATAGGTAGTCCGTTTTTTTTTTTTTTTTTTGGCTTGTTTATTTAAGGGGGCACTACTGCTTATAAAAAAAATGTAATATCTGGAAAGTGGCTGAACTGACTTACTTAAAACTTACCATGTTTATTGACCACTATAACCTTCATCCTGTCTATTTCTCGTACAGTAGAGATAACAGAAACAATACTCAAATGAAACAACTGTTACTTTATAGTTATAGGGACTCAAGTAGAAGTACTCATAGAAGTAGAAATACTTAAGAGTAAAAAAGTATCCCATATAAAGCTACTCAATTGGTAAGTAAGTTTACAACATGGAATTTATTACAACATACTGTTTTGTGTTTACACAGGTACAGTACATTGTTCATTTTTGTTTATTTTTTGATTGCTATGTTTATTTTGTTGATTTTGGTTTCATTTTGTTGGTTATTTTGTTCATTTTTTAACCTTACCTTGTAATTTTTTTCTCTGTTGGTTTATTTCTCCACAATGACTCAGTTTGCAGCTTATTTCGTTCAGTTTTGTGAAATTGCTTCTCAATTTGTTGCTTTTTTTTTCTCAATTTCCTAATTGTACCATTCATGTTTGTTCATTTATTTTATAATTTACGTGACTATTTTGTTCTGTGTTGTTCATTTTCTTGATTATTTTGTTAATTTGTTTTTTCGTTTTGTAATTCTGTACAGTTTTTTGTTCATTTTATGCTTATTTTGCACATTGTTGTACATGTATGATCATTTTTTTGTTCAGATTTCTTTTGTTCATGTCAAGCTTTGTCATTTCTACTATTTCAGCTGTGATCAAATGTAATTGAGTTTTTTCATCAAATGTAACTGAGTAAGATTAAAAAGTATGAAAAACTACCATACTCTAATCATCCCATCCCATCCAGTTTTGGGATAAATAGCACTATTGCTTTTTTGCTTGTAATGAAACAATTTCTAGTTGCATTGCATTTTGGAGTTTTAACCATTTAACAGGCATTTTGGAGTTTTAACCATTTAGCAGGCATTCTGACCACGTGGTTGGCCTGTTTGTGTGATCCAGTTGCTCCTGTAAAACCTCAGTAAAACCCATTTTTGGCTGTTTGTCCTTTTTCCCCTCAGTAAATAACCTATATATTGATTATTCATGTTTGAAAATAGTGAAAATGTAAAATCTATTTGTACAAATATCAACAATGACATAAAATGAGACTCAGATTTGAAATGTTTTAAAAATCTAGGCTCTCTAATGAAACTACGGCATAAATATTACAAGTGTTAAAAATACAATATGTCTGTGGTCCCTGTGACTGTTCTTGCCTTAAAATTCCCAAAATAGGTAAGTCAACCACGAATTAATGTCCATACATGATTGGCTGGAGAAGTTGTTCATGTGAAGCAAAGGACACAATTCTACCACAGTAGAATCCTGGGTTATGAGTTTAATCTGTTCCAGGTTCAAGCTCATAAAGCAGAAAACTCATGACCCAGGACCAGTTTTCCCATAAGAACACATGTAAAACCAATTAATCCGTTCCAAAACCAAAGAAAACTCCCATACATACAACCCCGTATGTGCACGTAGGATATTTAGAAAATAATGTATATTTATTATTATCTGAAAAGGAAGTTAATTGTCTGAAAAGGAATGCATGAAATTACAGTAGTTCTAAAAATTATTTATAATGACACATTAGCTTGGAGACAAATGGCTGCAGGCAGGGTGTTTCTCGGAGTGTTTTTTTTCTACAAACCCCCGGAACAGTTCGTAGTGCAACATCTTACTCTGTGCTGTTGTTGTAGGCGCCTCCTTGTCCTCCTGTCCGCTGCTGAGCCTCCTGCTGTTGTAGCTCCTGGAGTTCCTGGAGTTCCTCGGTTGTGAGCTCTGCTTCATATCGTGCAGACGGTGGATGTACTCCTACCGTACTCCTTAGCCAAATCAGTTGCTCAAACACCACGAGAATGTTTTTCTATGATCTCGTGTTTCACCTGCATCAAGATCATATTAGGGGTTTTCTTCTTACCGTTAGCATCCTTCTTAGGTCCCATGATGAAAAAAACACAAAACAAAGCACTGTTTCAGGTGAAAAAAGGCACAAGTATGAAGCACAATGGAGTTTCACGTCTACGTTTCAGGTCGGTTGGCGAGTAGCGCGCTCTCCTCTCGCTCTCGGGAACTATTTTACTCGCAACCTGGATTTTTGCTCGTGAGCCGATACAAAATTTTGCCCAATATCTTCCTTGTAATCTGAAAAATTCATATGTCGATGCCTTCGTAACCCGGGGTTCCACTGTATTATCATATTAAAGCTAAAATATCATATTATCTCATAGCTAAAATAAATTAATAGACATTTTTAATTCTTTGCATTCAGTCTGTGCATTTACAGTTTGAAGTGAGTGGTGAAAGCCTGCTTTCATAGGTGCTCAGGATCCACACTCAAAACTGGCTTCTCCTCTGTTTTTTTTTAAGTCCTGTTTCAGATTTCCTCCCTTGTGTCATTATCATAACATGAGATTCTGAGTGTCTGCATAAAGAATATGTCCAGCTTTTGTCACCTTCCTAATTGGCCAAATCAACTTGCGGTACATGCCTGTGGATATGCTTTATTAGCCTAATCAGGTCTCAAGAGGAAAGACCCCAAGCATGAGACCCTTCAAGTAGTTAATAAGGTCCTTGGGTGAGATCAGGTTGTAGCACTATAGCATGCCAACAATATAACTGTGGGGAGAAGACATGGTGAACACTGTCTTTCAGGTTGGATTTATGTATTATTGCTAAGAAACTAATATATGCAAGTGCATTGACCACTGCTGCAGCGTTTTTCTACAGAAGTCTTAGCTGAGCGGAGCCTTCGCTTCCAAAACACGGTACATTAGAACTGTATATTCAAGGCTGCTGCAGGGGCACAGACAAAAGGTGAGTGGAAATGGGTTTCTGCTCTCCACAACAAGAGCCATTTACTGAATCACTATGTCCTGGTTTGCTTTTTCCAGTTGTAGCAAATAAGAGGGACCAACACACATGCATTTTACTTTAACATTTGGCACTGAGTGTTCCTGTGGAGTATGAGAACCTGCACAAAAACTAGGATATTGCCACTTTCAGGGTATGGTATCTGCTTTGGAACATCTGCACCATTATGTGTTTGCCTTGAGAAACAGCCTAAGAATAGTTTCAATAACAGGAATTCAAATTGTTCACCTAGCTTTGCCAAGACCCCCCCAAGGAAAGTCTTTGATGTCCTAAATCCTCTGGTGCCCAGGAAGCAATGCATTTTATGTTTCTGGCAGATGCATAAATATAATCACCATAAACTAAATTACTGTAAGGCATTAACTGGATGTGATAAAGTTCCAAACTGATGCAAAGGGTAACCTATAAAGACGCAAAAGGCAATTAATCAAGGGCTTAGGTTTAATTTCAACATGGGGGCATTTCTAGTTGTATTTTCAATGATCAAATTCAGATCATTAAACATTTCATTTTCTGTGTTGTAGTTTGGTTGTAAGGCATCAGTTTTATGCCGTTTACATTTATAAGTGGAAATAAGCAGAAAAAAAGAACAAAAGTGGAACCAAAAAATCATTATAAACTCATATACAGTATCTGGTTTTGCTGTTTTTTTTTTTTTTTTTTTTTTTTTTTTTTACTGCAAATAGGGCTGCATATGATTTTCATACTAAATGTATAGCATAGTACAATGTAGAAGAATGAAGTTTGCACTTATTTTGTTGAATATAACATTAAATCAAAGCATTAAATTAACATTAAAAAAATTACAAAGTAAACAGAAATGAACAAACCCATCAAGAATATGAAAGTACAAATAATCAAAGTCATCATCCTTTATCATTTAACCTCAGAAAACACCTTTAGGGAGGAACAATGAACAAAACTGTCATTTATCAAAAGAGAGACTTTTTTTTAGAAGTTGTTGAGTTACATATGATTTAATAATGAATTCTAATACATGTACTAATAATCAGTGGTGAGCATAGTAAAGTTATTATTTCATTCATTTCATAACTTGGTTATTATTAGTAGTAGTAGGTTTACCAGTTATAAACTAGAATTATTGGTGTCTAAAAGTACCTGCACTTTTTTAACCAATGTTGCTCAATTTGTTCCATTTTACTCATTTCCTTGCATATTTAGTTTTTTTGTTCAGTGTCTTATTTTGTTCATTTTTCTTCACTTGCTTGATTATTTAGACTATTTTTGCTCATTTTGTTGCTTATTTTGTTCATTATGTGTTACATTTCTTCATTTGTCTTACTTTAAAAGATTATTTTCTTCATCTTGCTTATTCTGGTCATTTGTGCTTATTATGTACCCCATTTTTATAATTTACTTGACTATTTTCTTGATCATTTGAATTGTTTTATTTTGCTATTTTTGTTTTTGGTCATTTTTTGTGATTATTTTTGTACATTGTTGCTCACTGTGTTGCTCAGTTTATTCATATTTACTGCAGAGTTTTTTAAATGTAATTGATTATTTTTTACATCATTACATTTTCAGTCATTTTTACTCCTACTCTCAGAGTTGTGGCCATATATAAATGAGTAGAAGTACATCTTTTTCATCACTGAGTAAGAGTAAAAAGTATTCTTCAAAATGCTCAGGCGTACATATTTTCCAGCAAATTACTCAAGTACAGTGGTACCTCGCATAAAGAACTCTTCGCATAAAGAAAAATTTGCATACAGAAGAAAAAAATTGGCAAAAAGTCCAAACCGCATAATAAAAAATTGGTTTTGCATGTATCCCTATGGAAAAGGTCCATTCGCATAACAAAAAATTTGCATACAGAACGTGACGCCGAAACAGATTAAATTCGTTCTGCGAGGTACCACTGTACATGTAAGAGAGAAAAGGTACATGAGTACTTCAGACCTGTATTGATATTGTGATTACAAATAAAATGATACAAAATTTTCAAACTGTACTGAGAAGGAGGAAAACCAGAAAAGTGTGCTTTTAAAGGGTGACATTGAAGGGAACGAATGACAAATCCCTCAATCCACCCTGAAATCCACACCTACACAACTAATCCAGTGATTGATTTAACGATGGTACTATATATGAATTTGCTGCTTTCACCTTCTGTTCAGCACATAGTGAGGTCCCTGACACTGACACACATGATTATTAATGAAAAGAATGTGCAGAAATCACTTGTAAAGCCTTGACTATGCAACCTCTGTGAATCTAAACTTCTTTTAAACGGTCAAATTTACAAAATGGCAAGGTAAACCCTGAATTTCCAAGCGCTTTAGATATGATTGTAACCAATGACTGTGAAGTGTGTTCTCTCACTGACGACAGAATTCAGAAGCAGACTCAGAAGCTTTATACTGAGCCAGTGCAGAGGCCATGGGCAAATGAAAAACATCGCTGCAGGAGGGAACACTTACTTATTGAATGCTTTTGTTCGTGCTTTTTGGCCTTCACAGTCTCCAGAATACCAATAGCGCTCTGCATTTAGTTTCTGAACTATGTTTATGCCACTTTATGAAATATAAATTCACCACCCCTGTAACTTTTGAATAATGTTTAACATCTCCTGTCACATTTATATAAAGGGCTGTTATTATCACAGCATTTACCTCTAAATAATTTTGTAAATGACAAAGTCTGCATTTTTACTGTGTGAAAAAGCACTGGAGTTTTGCTTTTAATGGTTCTCCATAAAAGATAGTTAATGCATAAACAGTCAAAATCGCTGAGGTATGGGCTCAAGCTGTTTCAATGCTCAGTCTTCAGAATAGAGCTGTGATTGACAATCACTGCTCCCTCGCCAACTAATTAAAAACAAGAAGGGCCAGGATATAGGAAGTGAACAGTGAACTTTTCTGCACCGTGATGGAGGAGGAAACTGACTTACAACTCCGTTTGTGACCTAACACTGAAGGATTTCCATGATTTTACGAAGGAAGTGAACGTCCAGAACATCCATCACAGCTGGAAACGTTACTGTGTGAAAAGGACATTTTTTCCATGTCACTATGATGCAGAGCCTTCGTGGACGTCTGCTCTTTCCAAGGGCAGAATAAATATTTGTTCCCCCAATTTTTTTTCACAAGTTTAAATCTTTGCAAAGTGGATTTTCCTCACTTACCTACCTGAAAAACAAATACAGGTTAAGACTGCAGCCTGGGAAGATATGACTGCCTGACAACCTTCACACATCCTGGCATAGATCAGTTATGTGCTACTCATCAGGGTCAGACATTTGACTAATGAGAGGATCACATGACTGCAGACAGATGAACATGTCATCTTAGTTTGACTAGAAACTATTAGATCGGAGAATGTAATGTGAAAACAAAAAACATTATTTTGGTTATGACTGAGATAAATGGATGTGTCAAGGCTGGGTAACAAAACAACAAAAGAAAGTAAAAGACTCTTTAAAAGATGAGTGCGGGGAAAGCTCACCCTCATGACATGATGCCGATGCAGGTGAGGAGGCTCCAAATGTTTGATGGATTTCATCAACAAACCTTGGATGGCAAACTTGAAGAGATTAATTCGGCCATCCCGACCTTATCCAAAGCCTTTAAAGCTGTAAAGCACAGGGTCACAAATGCAGAGCAACGCATTGGCGCCTTGGAGAATGACATAGAAAAGGAAAATGTTCTGGTCAAGGAGTTATCCAAACAAGTGTCACTCCTCTGCCATCAAGTGGAAGACCTTGAATCATTTGTAGAAGAAATACTGTAACATCAGACTAGTGGGTCTTAAGGAAGGTAAGAAGGTGGATGACCTAATGAAGCTGCTGAACCGAAAAGTCCGCTACATTCTTGATTTGAATGAAAAGAAGCCTCCACCTGAAGTAGACCGAGCCCACCGAGCTCTGCGCCTGCACCCAGATGATCCATCCTTGCACAATCAGAGTGCGACTTAAGATGTTTGTTTCCACATTTTTGTTTAAAATAAGAACAGCAATTTGAATAGCTTGTATGCGTCATTACCATATAATTGGCAATAGATATTGGCATTAGTCCTCACTGCACCTTTCAAATGTTTATAATAAAAATATGAATATACGTATGTACTTGTGTGTAATTTGAAGACCTTAATATTGAATACACAAATAAAAGATACGTTTATACATGACATAAGGCCCAGTTTAATATAGAGGAAGGCTTGATTTATTTTTTTTTGGTGGGTTTATCCTTGATCAATAAAATCACTAAAATCATTCCTATCATTAGACACCTGCTGCTTGTCTGCAGCTTCACCAGCTCTGGCCTTAGCTCAAGATCCACTGAGGCATAACGTTATCTCAGCTTCCTTCTTAAGGCTTAGACCCATTATCAGTCATCAGGCTGACTGATATTCACATGTTTTCACCTGCTGGTATGACATCTATTTGTATTTTTGGTGAAGATAGAGTAAATTAATTTGTTTCTCATTGAGCCACCTGTCTGGTCTGTAGTCACTACTCTCATTGGTTACACTTCACCAGTAATAACCTGTCAATACTGACGTGATCCTAGGTGTTATTAAAAAAAGTTATTACTATAAACCAAATTCCAAAAAGTTGCTGTCATCAAATTGACCAAATGAGCTAATATTTTCCATGAAACGGTAAAATGTTTCTGGTTCAGCATCTGATATGTTTACTGTATGTTTCACTTGGAATAAAATATAGGGTTATGAGATTTGGAAATCATTGTATTCTGTTTTTATCCACATTTTACTCAGCAACCCAACTTTTTTAGAATGGTGGGAAGTTGAATGCTGGTTTTACCGTCTAAAGACTCTACAATAAAGCCATCAGCTTGCCGTGCCTTTGTCTTTCCTATTCCTGAGCAGGTTTTAAGACGTTAAAGATTTCAAAAAGTTGAGATTTTGCTAAGGATTTATTACTTTGCTCATCCAACACTGCATAGGCTTTCACTGCTTTTTCTTTGTGTCCAGCAGGGTAAATTTGTACTAGACAGATTTTGGAGCAAGACCTTGAACTGTTACCTCTTCCACAAATTTCTGTACATTTGGATATTATGGCTT
>JAQQAE010022909.1:0-10156 GCA_029823295.1 Pseudamia nigra
CAGAATTCTGGAAAGGTGTGAAGTGGGCCCCAGCACGGCTCGAGCCAAAACGGCCCTAGTGTGAGTACGCCCTAAGTGGGATAAGAAACATGGGGATGCAGCGGTCTAACCTGACATGCTGTTTCAGATGACTTGATTTCTTATAGGCCTTACTGCAGAACTGACACTTGAACGGCCGGTCGTTGCTCACCACGTCCAGGTACTGTTGAAAAGCTAGGCGAGGGTTCTGGGACAGGATGAGGCCTGTTAAGCAACATGTGAACAGCCAATAGACACATGAAGTAAAATCAGTGAGAAATGTACTTTTATCATCCATTCCAACAAAAAAGTGTGTTTACAGTTATGGATACAGACTAATCACTATCATTTGCATAAACACAAGCCTATTAATGGGGGCTCTTACCAAAATCAGTGATGAGTATTGGCTCTTGTAAGGGAATATCTGGCAAAGGGATGTTACTCTTGGACACTTTGGCTTTGTTGGTTTTTCGAGGAAACTTGTGTTTCTTCTGTTGCAAGCTTTTGAAATGAGACGCGATGTGCGTTTTCCTGTGGCCTGATGTGCGGAAGATCTTGTCACAGTGAGGGCAGGGAAAGGGCCGTACTCCTAGCAAAATGAAAGAGGACAAAACAGCACTTAAGAGAGTTGAACTGCCTCTGACAAATAAACTTTACTGGAAACATTAAGACTGAAAAATTAGTGCAGATTAAACCAAGTTTCATGTCTGCAAGAGGAAACCAAAAATGTAATAAGCCAAAATGTCATAAGCCAAAAATGTAAGCTAAGACTAAAATTTGTATTTAATTTACAAAATACTACAGAGCCTTTCAACCAGCAGGAGACAATACAGTATATAGCGGTACCCAATCTTACGAGTGCATTGACATACGACTCTTTCATGTTACGAGTAAAACATCGGGCAAAATTTTGCATCATCTCACGAGCAAAAACTCATGTTACGAGTAAAGCAGTTCCCGAAAGCACGCGCTCTCACTCTCTGCTTCTGTCTCTTGGCGCTTTGCCACCGGGAATTGTGGGAGCGCTCTAGCGCAGTACAGCGGAACTGGCGGAAGAATAGAAGAAAAAGAACAGGATGGAATATAAACATCGAGAGATTAACAGAAATAACTCAACTTTTTGAGGAGAGGCTGTGCCACAGACTGTATATATTAGTGTCATCTTGGACAACATCTTCGAGACAAAAACAGGATGCAACCATATTTGTATGAACCAGGGGGGTTGAGTGAACGGGAAGCTTTACTTGCCTGCTAGCCTTCGGACATGCTAAAACTTCAAGCATTGCTAAACCAAATCATATTACAGTGTTGTTAGTGTAAACACTTAACCACAACTGCAGTCGAGTGTATCTCAGGTAAAACTATGTCCACATTGAATAAACAGAAGATACTAATGTCCAACTCAGTCCGACTCCAAAGACTAGTTACCATAGCAACATGTAATCACACGGCAGTGATATGTTGGATTATTTGCCGTAATATGATGTCGATGCAGATAAAACACGAGTGACCTACTTGGCAAAGGAATACGGTCAAAGTGTCTCCACCAAGCGGCCAGTTCCGATCGGAAGGCTGCAGAAAAGTATAAGCTTCCTCAACAACAGACTTCACTTCCTCAACAAGTGTTTAATTGTGATGAAACAGGGCTCTTCTGGAACAAAATGCCACAGAGGACATTCATCACTGCCAAGGAGAAGAAACTGCTATTTAGTCAGTGTACGTCCTCGGCTGCCACCATGCCTCCTTTGCCTGCAGCCGTCTCCGTTTCCGAGGTAAGGTGATATTCAAAAATCATTTTTAGAACTAATTTCATGCATTCCTTTTCAGATAATTAACATAACTTCCTTTTTCATAATGATGAATAAATGTGCATGTACGGGTATGTGATACATACTCTATATCGGAGTTTACGTGGGTCTTGGAATGGGATTAATTGGTTTTACATGTATTCCTATGGGAAAACCGGTCCCGTCTCACGAGTTTTTCGTGTCACGAGTGTGACGTCGGAACGGATTAAACTCATAAGAAGGGGTACCACTGTATATCATTTTAAAACCATATACAAAACAAAAAAACGCAGATTAAATGTATTATCACAAACTTTCTGTAAAAAATACAGCTGACAGCATATTTAATAAAAGCTCTACTTTAAAGCTCAAAAATGACCTAAGCTGAGGTGAACACCTCATAAACACAGCATGATGGGACAGAGTAATTAGAGAGACACAGACTAATGCACAAATGCACATAGTAATTAGACTGATGCACTTTTATTTATTTACACCAGTGCAGACATGTCGTAGCAAGATGAATATAAATGCTGGCTTGAACTCTAGTAGTGCCACAGTTTTTCCATCACAACATACAGATATTTCTACATGATAGAGGCTGCGTGTATGAGTGCTCATAAACAGTGCCTGCCCCAAATGTGCATCAACTACAGACTTAAAGGAGATGACTATGGAATCAGTCATTTTCCATTACTTATTTCAACTAATTGCTGTTACTACATAGAATTCTCCTTCCACTTTAATGTTAATGACAGACATCAACCGATTATCGGCCGGGCCGATTATCAGTGCCGATATTTGGAATTTTGACGTATATCAGTATCGGTGTTTTTTTTTTTAATCCGACGGCCCGATATCAAGAAATAAATTAAAAACTGGGTTATTTCGACTCATCTGCCCCCCTCTCTCCTGCCACTTCTGTCTCCAGCATTGTTCCGCCCATGGCGCCATCTGATTGGTTAAGCAAGCCACAGTATGCGTAACACACACACGGCAGAGAAATAAAGTTTTCTCATGTGGAGAAGCTCCGGAGTGCAAATATGTGTCAAAGGCAAACGCAGAAAACTCTCCCGAAATTGTAAAAACATCCCAGTGCTCTATATCTGCCGACTACTACTAATGTTACAGTGTGCAGCAGAATAACGTAAGCGCGGAGTAAACATTAGCAGCTAATGCTAGCTCTTGTACCTCCCGACATGTCTGTGAATTACTTGAACGAAGGCTGTTGGTGATGTCGATGTGGAAACAGTCTGTGATTGTAGAAGCCTGTGTGTGCGATTGAGAGAGAGAGTGCGTAAAAAACTCAATTCACTAGTTGTAGGTAAACACGCTAAGGTGGAGGTTGATTAGTTTTTACCATAACATTAGTTCGCCAGTCTGGCTCCCAACGCTCAACAGACTATGTATTATCAGTGGGTTGAACGTATGTAATGTGGAGAATAGTGTGTGCTTGCATGAAAGTCACATTAAAAACTCTACAGCTCACAACTACTACAATAACTCGTGAGTCTAGGAATTTCATGTACTTCTGGAGCTATTTATTTTCTATTTGTTTGGTTAAATAAAAATGCTTTAGGCATTTAAATAAAATTAAATGTTTGTATTGTTCAACATTTTTACGCCAATTTTTACACTTTTACTGAAAATGAATGTCGGCTCCAAATACCGGTTATTGGCCTCCTTAACTACTAATAATTTGTATCAGTATTGGTCCTGAAAACTATTAAAAATTAACAAAATATTGAGCAAAATAAGTAAGTAAATCAATAAAAATGACCAAAATAATCCAGAAAGGGAACAAAATCAAAGAAATGGACAAAGTAAGTAACAAAACAATGAGAATAATCCAAAAAAGAATTTAAAAAGAACAAAAAAGAGGATAGTAAAAGAGGGCTCAAAGGACATTCTGTGTCCTCTCCCGGAGTTTGGGAATGAAACGTCTGCATGACAAAGTAGTTGAGGAATCAGTGGGTCTTCAGCGTCCACAGTGCAGGCTGGCTTTGACACAGGAATGGGACAGCAGCGAATAAGAGCCCACAGTGGAGGAATAAAAACAGGAAATGGCCCAAACAGGAAATATAAGAGGAGGAAGAGGACAAGCGAAAAAATATACAGACATCGTATGAGATACGATGAAAAATTTCGTAAGAGGAAGGGCAACAATGAGTAGGGACCAGAGAGGCAGAGGTAGAGGAGGAGGTGGGAGTGGGAGTGGAGGTCCAGAAGGAGATAGAGGGCTTTCATTTGCCCGCTGCCCGTTTGCGCCTTTCTGCACTGCGAGTGATAAAAGAGGCAGCCAACAGAGTCCCCATAATCAAGACAAACCTTCACCCCAAGCAGATGGAATGAAGGAAAGAGGGAGGAAAAAAAAGAGGACAGAATGACGGGTGGTGCTCGTATTCGGTCCATATAAGGTTTTATAGAGTGCTTTGTGCACAGGAGATGCACACAGGCAGGAGCAAAGAATGTGGAGCAAAGCTGGGCCGTATCATTATCATATTGTACGTGGTAGTATGTAATGATGATGATTTATCATGACGATGGTCTCTATATTTCCTTGGTCTTTTATCATCTAATGATGAAAACTACCAGCACCTTTATCAATTAATGGGCAAGCTGTATAAAAATTAACCTCCAGTGCAATGTTGCCATAAGTGGAACATCACTATAGAGACCAAAACTGTTTTTTTTTTTTATTGTTAGAACCAGGTTATATACATGTTTCTGCTCTAATGTTGATCATTTTGACATGGAACTCTGTGGGAATTGACTCAGTGGTACTGCCGGTTTTTTGGAATTACAGCTGCATCGCAGACGGTGCTGCTGTGCCCGGAGATACAGTACAGTCCCTCCAGCTAATCCTGGAACTATGCTGGGGCCTCCTCTCAATGGGGCGTGTCCAAAACACCTCAGCAGGGAGGCATCTAGAATGTATCCTCATCAGACACTACGTGGCTTCTCTGGATGTGGAGGAGCAGCAGTCCTCCTTTCAGCTCCTCTGAGATGGCTGTGCTTCTGTAGGAGAAAGTCCAGCCACCCTGTGTAGGAAAATCTTTTTCTCCACTTGTATTTGCAGGTTTGTCACAACCCAGGGAGCAGGACCATAGATGATGACAGGAATGCAGTTTGATCAGTAAAGTGAGAGCACACTCACCATCACAATAAATGGGTACAGCGTCTGCATTACCATTGACACCCTGCAGATCTGCCCATCAAACACAGACTCCACCCCACTTTACAGGTGAACAACGCCCAAGATACCTAAAGTTTTCCACATGGGGTAGAAACTCATATCCAACCCAGACTGTGCTTTTCCCATGACCTCAGACAGGGACGTGCTGACCTTTATCCCAGCTACCTTACACTTGGCTGTGATCCATCCTAATGTAAGCTGGAGGTCATAGTTCACTAAAGCCATGAGGACCACATCATCATCAAAAAGCAGAAATGACATCCTGGAAACAGTGAACCATATAACTTCCACACCCTGACTGTGATTACAAATTCTGTCTATAAAAATGTTGAGCAGAATTATGTTATATTTTCACATTATTTTTGCCACTTTTTTTGGAGTCTCCTACACCGTGTGTGTCTTGTTGCATTTTTACTTAATTTTTAACTTACATAACAGGAATGAAAGCCTGCACGGCGTTGTCTGTGAAGATTCTCAGTCATTCAGGTCATAGTATCCTTTTGCTACCTATCCAGGAAGCTTCTTCAGTTCAGAACTGAAGAAGGTATAGGTAGCAAAAGGTCTTCAAACCAAATTTCCAGTCCATACAACAAAAGGAAAACCACACGCCTGCAGGGTCTTGGCCCTCCATAGCACGAGTTTGACACCCCTGCTTTATGTAGTTTTTGCCTTTCTGAGCCATTTGTCCCTTTGTCTTTTTGCATCTTTTGCGCCTTTTTGCAACTACATAATTTTTTTGTCTTGTTGCATCTATTACTACTTATGTAAAAGCACAGATACCCATGTAGTTTCTTACACTTAGGACCAAAAATCAGACTTTAAACTTATTCAACATTTATTGGATTTCACAGCATTGACTGATACAAACATTTTTATTAGGGGAACCATTCTGACTGCATTACACACCTCTGCTTTTCATTCCCTGTGGCTGAAGTCTTCTGCAAAAACTCTGCAGGCTACTTAAGAGGAGAGAGACGCAGAGGTGTCGTGTGTCTGTTTTTGCTGAGTGCTGTTGGGAGATGTTTACGACAGCCTAGACACACCCCATTAATAATATTGCAGCTGAACACACAGCCACTCGATGCTTGTTTGGATGTGTTTGGAAGGTGTTTGTGTGTGTCCCCGTGTGCTGAAGTGGTCCACACCAGCTCAGCCGAGCAGGACAGAGCACGCCTGGAGATCAAAATGAGGCTGGGGGAAGATTTGCTGCTGAGCAGAGGCTCTTCAGATCACGTCTGACTGACAGGTCGATGCCTTGGTCAGCTCCTGCTTTTGTGTAGAAATGTGTGCATGTGTGGGAAAACAGGTATTACACAATAACCATTGAAAGGTAAAAATGGGGCTATTTGCAGGACCCATTCATCCACCCTCTTTAAAATAAATATCAGGCTAAGACACAGTATTGGTGTTTGTGTAACCCAGTGGCAGAACCAAGCCGTTCTTGTTTTTTTGCATCTCTTACAACTTGTTACATCTTTTGTTGTTTTTTTTGTGTCAGTTAATAGCAGCCTTATCATCATCAATCCTCTTGTTGTGTACTTGGTTGTGTACAGGGCTGTAGACATGTTCCTGCTCTAACGTTGGACTATGTAACATGGGACTGCTTTTGGAGCCAGCCTCCAGGCTGATAGTACTGCACTACTGCCTACCCTCCTTTGTCTGCTTTAACCAAACCAAACTCTTCAGATTGTTCAGTTTGTTTGGAGTGGTGTGGAAGCTCATTTGAATTCTGGTTTGGACCAAACAAGTGACCTTAGACCCACCTGCTTACATGGGTCTCAGTTTGCTTCCAAATGGACACCGGTGAGGTTCATTTCAGGTGTTAAAAACAAACCTGGGCCAAACCTAGCTGGAGAATCAAAAACCAAAGCGTCATGTGTAGAAAGAGCCACACTATCACCATGCACTCCTGAGAATGAACATCAAGTGGAATAACATGACTTTATCACCAAGACATCTACTGCTGTGTCGAAGGACGAAAACCTCAAAAGTTCACTGCCTCAACGTAGAATCAGAAACATCAAGACCATATACATTTGGCAGTGCTGAATATTTCTAATCAATTATTCCCAGCTTGCCCAAAGTCCTCTGAACTATATGTATGAAGGTGCCTTAAGGTAGTTGTTCTTTGCTTCAGTATTTCTTTTAATGTGTTTTTACTATGCATTGCCTGTTCAAAAAAAAAGAGATTTAACTAAGCAAACAGATAAGCACTTTCCATTTAAATTACTACATAAGCTATGTTTGACAGAGAAGATAAGAGCATTTCCACATGCAAATGCAAGGAATTAAGGGATTGGAGCTAATCAGGTGCATAGCCTTAAGAACACTTATTATCACTGAAACTAATTGAGGAAATAAAGGCTCCCATTTGCTAACAATTGCACTCTGAAGAAATGGGAAAAGGTCACGTGGCCGGATGAGTCCAGATTTACCCCGTTCCACAGGTGAATGACGCTTTTATCATGCTAGTGCTAACCACGCAAGCCCGGTCTGGGTCAAAGATCTACTATTTGGGAAGATAATTCAATGCAGGTTTGCCTGTGACAAGGAACTGTACACAATTCTGGGCTCATATTCCTCAAGATTCCGGGTTCAGAATAGCTGCTAGTGAAGACCACGCCCATAATTCTAAGAGGTTTCTTACAATTATGGGTGTGGTTTCTGAATTTCTAAGAATAGATCCTATTAATGATAATAGTGATTCATAAAGCATCTTAACCCTTAAACGAGCTCCTCAGGTGACAAACTGTCAGGAGCAGTGAGGAGGACTTTCTTAAGCAGAGGAACACTATGAGGACTAATGATTACAGTTAATAAGAAACAAGACTAACACTGACTGTAGCAGTGGAAATAAAAGATTTTGTTGAGTGAAATTTGAAAAACTGAAAGAAACCAAAATAGTTTTCATGTTTCAACAATGAATGTCATCGGTTTTGTTTTTGTTTTCCAGCAGTGTGGATGGTTCAGGCTAAAATGATATAAAATAAAATGGTTTTGCACAATGGACCTTTGGTAAACATAACTGCATCATTGCTGTCATTAATGCTTTTCATCCTGCTTTTTTCAGAATCTATAAATCAAGCTTTAACTGAAACATGTAACATGTAAAACTCCAAGCTAAACTGAACTCACCGTCCAAACTCAAAGACTCAATAAAAGTGATCAATAAACATTTCAAAACTACGATAATGCTGCCAAATAGGTCTGCTCGAAAAATTTTATATCAACATTTATTGTTTATTCCACAGAAGCATCTAATGGTACCAAGTCTTGTGCTAAATGTCTGATTAGTCCTTCTGGTTCTCTGTTCATTTTCTGCCCACTCTCACCTCAAAGCTTGTTTTTGTTTTGATGAAGTATGATCAACCAATCACAGCTGCCCAAATCTACTTAATACTTACTGTAACAACGGGGTTGACTCCACCTCCTCACTGGGATTAAAGTTTCATTTTAGTCCTTGCTGGGAGCAGCCCTAAGATCTCTCCTAAATCACTCTTAAGCTAAAACTCCTTGGTAAACATTTTTAGCCTAAGAAAGGAGCTATCTGAGAGGATTTTAAAAATCTTTAGGTATACAGGCCCTGGTCTAAGCGAGGGATTAGTGTCCCAAGTTATTAGAGTCAGAAGGACTGTGCCAATAACATCCATTTCTCAGACAGATTAAGTTATGATTGGAACACGATCGGCAACAGGTCTCCTAAAAATGCGTGAGATGGATATAGAAAGTTACTTGGCTGTTGCGGATCTTGCTTTTCTCAAATCTTTGCCCGGGTTCAACAACCTTGTGTGCCCAGAAATGGAATCAACTGATGACCGGCACTAACTAAATGACCAGCTTTATGTAAGATTGAAGGTTTGGACTCTCTTTATCGTGGTCAGTTTTTTTTCCTAGGACCAAAATCTAGATTTGAGTATTCTTTAAGGATACTTCACCACTGAGAACTGTGGTACTTTTTAATTTAGCAATACCTCTCCACATACTCAGTCGAATGACACAATAGAACTGACAGCACTGACGCCGGATTACATCCATTCCACCCATCGTACCTTCAAAACGAGTGATGACAGACATGAACCCACATCCCGGGAAGACGTTTGAAAGGCACATATATGTATTCATAGCATAGTGGTATTACCCAGCTCTGTAAGGGAGTCAAGGTTGATTGGCTTGTTATTGGCTGTCATCAAGGGCAGCAATATTGAACAAAGAGCAGCAGTGTGTTTTTGGTTTTAAGTTTAAAAAGCCATAGTTTCATGGATTCATTAGTTCAAACATTATCATCACTGCAGTCTGGCATCCTCATAAGCGCTGCTTCCAAAATCTGATGTAACATATTGGATGACTGTGTGCAGTCTGAGCAGGCACTGTGGAGACTTCACTGGCACTGATCAAATGCCATGCGTGCTATTGACAACCACAGTTGCAGTGTTTTCCAGAAAGTTGTTTCAGCTACCCCTACTTACCATTTTGCAACCACAGTTGCAAACCATAACCCTAACCCAGTTTTATAAGTTCTGGGTCAAACATTCTTTTAATTTGCTGTGTTGTAGTAAATTCTTAATCAGTTTGTGCCCATTGTGGATAAGCTAACTGCCAACAGTACTCATATCATAGTTCAGGAACCGGAGAATATAAGGATTTAGGTTTACTTCATGGGTTTTAAAAACTTTCTACTTTCATAAGCTGAAAAATAAATGAATAAAATAAACAAAATGCATCAGGCAGAAACAAGGCCTGTTTTTGCTGAACTCATCAAAGCCGACTTTTCAAAGATTCACGATTCTCACTGGACAACAACACAGCAAGCATTAGTCTATTTTGGAATATGATGCAGTGCTGTAAACTACAAGCAGTGTGCAATGAAAATAAACCCAACCTTAAACATGTTCAGCACTAAAACACAACATGTGCTGTGCTGTGTATGACACCTACATGAACTATTTTCTGACTCAGTTGTGTTTTTTCTTCATTGTGTTTTGTTTGTCCATTTTGCTTGTTTGTTCATTCTGTTAATTATTTTGTTCATTTTTGTTCACTGATTTTGTGTTTGTGACCAAAAATATATTATGACAAGTTTGTTTTAGGGGCCATAGTCAGGTGTCAAAACCCCCTCTAACTCCATCCATCCAGTTTCTACCCCTTAATCCTCGTG
>JAQQAE010022910.1:0-10156 GCA_029823295.1 Pseudamia nigra
CTCTCTTATCTTTTTAAATGGGTGAACTTGCACATTTTTACATTTCCCAATAATTATTGTCCCCACTGTATATAGATCACACTGTGTCCAGACTTTCCTACTCCAATAATACTCATTTGAAAGGGCTCGAGTGGCAGTGACACCGGTGCACATTACAGAGAGTCACTTTATGGGTTGTTTGTTAAGTGATAAAACAAACCAGACTCGAGCAGGTCATCAGTCAAAGTAATTAATAGGAGGCACTGCAGGCTCACTTTATTTAGTCTATGAGCAGATTTTTGTGGATTTCTTCAAGCGACAATTTTAATATTGCAGTATCACCTGTAATAAATAATTTAGTTTTTAGTCAAATAACGTCAACTCACTGCCTGAGCCCTCAGAGTACTCAGAACTTAAATTTTGCAAGAGGTGAGAAAAACAGTGACTCAGATGGTAGATTGTGAGTCTGGGAAATAAATTGATAACTAGAAACCACAAAGAGAGCACAGACTTCTGCAAAGGCAACTCAGTTTCTCTTCAGAGTGAAAACCTACAGGTACCATTATCATTTGAACCTATGCTCATTTCCTCCAAAAGTAATATTCTTACATTTATTTGACCCTCATTATTGGATTCTTTGACCATGAAAACCTACCATTAGCATTTTGAATCGCATACATATGATTATTAGTTCAATAGTTATTAATGAAAGATAATATTTCCATAATGGTGGTTTTCTTCTGGATCCAGCTCCATAAATGCTGAAGATACGTCAAATCTATGGGCACAATACTGACTCAGCACACTCTCCAGTACAATTTGTTGTCAGTTACATGTCTATAGCTTAATTTGCAACAATAACTATTTTTCCTCAACCCCTGTCAGAATAAGCTTTCTGGATCACTATCTGTTTTATTGCCCAAATCTGGATCAAACTTTGTGGTTTGATAGAATCTATTAACTAACAGGTGTTATCTTGTGTTTATTGGCAAAATTTTCTGGGTGTTATTTGTCGCGTTACAAGGACTAATGTTGAAATTGGCCCCGTGCCACAATGGTGAAGAATCCTTTAAAAATAATCTGAATCCAGACGATGATCCAGATCACTCCCAGGATGTGATTGCTGCTTCTGCCATTTCTGACCTGCATGCTGAAAATTTCCTCCAAATCTGTTCATAACTTTTTAGTTAGTTATGTTGTGAACAAACAGATAAACTAACACAGACAAAACCTCCCCGGAGGAGGTAATTAATGTTACTGTAATTACAAATATTTGATACTGTGGTATTTAATTATGATGATATAGCGTGATCAATATTTTGTTTCTAATATAATAAGAATGCAGATTTTGTCATTTGCCATTTTGCTCTGCTTAAAAATGATAGAGAATCAACAAAATAAATAATATATCAACAACTTAAACATCAGCAAAATAACGAGCACAATGAATTAAAATAGCTCATAATCAACAAAATAAACAAAACATCTACAAAATATCAACAAAATGAAAAATGACTGGAAAAACATTTACCGAAACATCAACAAAATTAGCAAAAGAACCAACAATATAAAACAAGATAAATAAAGATAAGCAAAATAACCCACAAAATAGCAACATATTGCACAAATACGCATACTTTTGCAATGGCATAATTGCACAGGACGATGTGAATACAATGGCAGTACAATGAATAATGCAGTTCTAGTCGCCTAACATCCCCACTGTGGATTTGTGATTTGATCCTCGCTGTCCTGCTGTGTCTAAATCCCACGGTCCTGCATTTAAGGTGCCTGATAACTAGATAAAGAGCCAGACGTGTGCTCACTGGATGTAATTTGACAGATGGCATAATTTACAGCTGATTGTGCCTTCCTGTATCTGACTGGATTAACACACTACTTAAGACGTCATTGTGAGAGTGTCTAGCTGCACTGTTGACTCATTATCCACAATCTGCAATCTGAATAAGGTGAACTTCCAAGTTTAAAGAAAGTTTCGGCTGAAGGATTGTAACTTTGTCTTAGAATCACTAGTTCCAGCTGCTGGAACAGAACTTTGTGTTACCTGACAAACATCGAGTACAAAACCATTAAAAGCAAAATTATTTAATGGCACAGGCTTTATCGTCATGTTTAGAGGCACCAGTATTTTAGTTACTTGGGGTTGGTACAAGATCATAGCTATGTTGGCAATGAAACGGGACAAAAGAAGCATTCTGTACCACCAGTCAAACATTTAGACACAAATCAGTGGGTTTGTCTTTAGTTTTATCATTTTCAATGTTGCATATGAATATTGAAGACATCCAAGCTGAAGGAGCATGTATAGAATTATATAGTAAACAAAAAAAAAGTGTTGAAAAGCCATGTTCAGCTTTGATAACATCTTTGCTCAGATTTACGAGGTCGTCACCTGGAACAATTTTCAGTTGGTAGGCGAGTTAATTTGTGCCATTTTAATATGTTTAAGACCATCAGTTTTCTTGTGGAGAGGAAGGGTGGGTACGGAGTTAATCACCCTATTAGTGCTACTACAAGTACTGTACAAATCCATATTATGTCAAGAGACAGTTAAAGGTGCAGTTGATGATGCTGGCAAACTGGGTAGGAGCCCATGGTTGGTCCATGGCACATGGCTGCACAAACTTTAAAATAGTCCTAGCTGCAGCTACTACAGAACTGGCAACTGTACTGTAGCTTATCTAAACTACAGGATGACTGAGGAGAGACAACCTGCAATTCAGACTCCATCAACATTTGGTACAGGTAAAAAACAACAGACATACTAGCTTGACAGCGGTGAGGATATAAGCCGTGTTGACTGGCAGGTTGCCTGTTTAATTATTTATATTGGTCTGCCACAAACAATCAGCTACTAACTAGTGTGCCAACATCATAGACAACATTAAAGTCAAGAAAAAAGTCATTACTTTCAGAAATAAAGGTCAGTAAATCTGAAAAATCTCAAGAACTCTGAACATGTCCCCAAGTGCAAATGGTACGATGAAACTGGTTCTCAAGAGGAACATCCCAGGGAAGGAAGAATTTCCACCTTCAGAAACCACCACCTCAGGTAGTGCTTGATGGTTTTGGCAACTGTATTTGTGGACACATGCAAATTTTTGGAGATTTTTCAATCTGACTGACCTTTACATAAGGGAGTGTTTCTTAAAAACAATATGAATTTGTACAGTAGTTGTAGTAGCGCTAACAGGCCTTTTACCTCTGTACTCACCAGTCATCTGCATAAGACACCCACTAGTAGCATTAAGAAAGCAAGATATGATACAAATTAACTCATCTGCGAATTGAAAATTGTTCTGGACGACTAGTTCAAAAATCTAATAAGAAGAATGCAAAGCTGTCATAAAAGTTTTGGACAATCTACATTATAAAACATGTCCTGGGTTCTTTAACACTTTTTTGTTTACTACATAATTTCATACATGTTTTTTCACTCTTTTGATGGTTTCAGTATTACAATGCTGAAAATGAGAAAAAACACTGAAAAAAGTGTGTCCAAACTTTTGGCTGGTAGTGAAGCACTTAAAGTGTAGCAGCACTGACAAGAGAAACATATTCCTTAAAACTTCAGTATGCATACTGACACGTATCATTAATAATTCATAACTCCATTTGGACTCTTTAAAAACCATAAGCTACTCAGCCAGACTCTCGTCCAGCTTGTGTCTTTCTCACTCTGTCGAATGTAATATGATCCATCCAGCACCATCAGCCAAGAGCTGAGGGAATCACCCAGCATTGAGCAGGCAGTCTGGAGAGAATTTGGCCTGTAGCCCTTGCTGAGACTCTCCTTGAAAAATGGTTTTCATGTATTTTATGAGCTGAGCTGATGATCAATGAAAAAAGGCATCCAGAAGCAAGCTATAAAAACAAATACATGTTCCTGGTGGGAAAATTGGATGACCAGTCCTCTCTGCTTCACACACAATATGCTGTAAGAGCTGTAGATCTGTTTGAGATAGGTCCATTTTGGCACAAATCAATTCTTGTGTGTTCCTGGAGGAGGTCTCTCATACACACAAGCAGCTGGAGTGTCCAGGTTTTATAAAGGACAGGAATATTCCCTGCAGAAAAACACTTAATCTAATTTCACTACTGCTTAATGAGATCGGGTGTAAGAAAGTGTCTATACACGGGAGTATTGCAGTATTTTGTTTTTTTTGTCATAGCAGTGGTTTATTTTTGAGTTTTTAGTTGGCAACACTGATGCAGCCGTTTGATTCCTCCACACCTAAGCAATAATGAGATCTCATGACAGCATGGGTCCCTGGCATGGAAGAATAAGAGCAGAAATCCAGATGAACACTCCAACCTAAAGTCAATTACACTCCATCACACACAGTATTTTCCCCAGTGAACACAATGATAAAATAAAACTAGTGACAGGACATTTGCAGCTGCAAAAAGGTCAGAAATTTCTCTTTATATGGTGACTTTTTGTACCATGAACGTTGTAAATTTTGGATTTTGTAATGTCATCTGTAATGTAGTCTGAGTAGTTGAAGAGGAAGGTATCAAGGGAAGCTCTATGTACCGGTATGCATAACACAAAAAGTAGAGCTTCGTATCCTTCATACAGGTCTCTAGACGTTCTTGGCATGTGTTGCTGGTCGTGGACCAGTCCAGTGTCTGTGTTAGCATCTACCCAAAGCCCTCGTTCAGCAGGAGGGTTTTCTCTTCCGCACAGACTTTCAGGCTTCAGTCTCAAATAGTAAAGCATCTAAGACTATTTGTAGATTATAGTTGGTGCTATACAAATACAAATACAACTGAGTTGAATTGAATTGAACAGAATTGAATTGAAAACATGAGTGCACCCATTTGTTTCATAAGGAACAAATGGGTGCGCTCACTTTTATGTTGAATTTGCACTTTCCAATGTTGAATCCTGTTCATAAAAGATGCTTGGGGTCTCCAGCTCACTGCTATCTCAACTATTAGCAAACACACCATAGCAACCCTTGCAGGGAAGATCATCTCCCATGGCATACAACCTGACATGTGCACCAATTTTGCCTAGGAGGGCTGGGGCTAGAATCGTGCCGTCTACAAAATGTACCATGCCTGAGTGACACAGTTTTTTAGAGTTTTGTCCTCTGCGTCGTCACACAGAAAAGTGTGGGCCAGCTTGTCTATCTCCCCAAAAACCTGTACATTAGAAAACAATCACTTACATGATGCCTGGAATAACCTGTAAAATGCAAAGCATAATCTGTGTATATTCACTTCTTTCATTTTTGCTTACATTTGCTTGTTTTTTTTTTAAGAATCCTGTAGTCCTGATCTTTTATTTCTGCTGGCTGATTGAGAACTTCCTTTGTTGCATAGCATGTGAGGAATCCTTCAAACACTTATTGATAGATGCCAATTCCTTTGTAACTGCACAAAAATAGCATTATGATGTTGGCTACTGCAAGGACTGAACACTGGATTTTCTTTTGATAACTGCATGAGAAATAACAGAACAGAATATGAATCTTTAAATGTCCGGTCAATGGTGTAGAGAATTCAGCTCTCAGTTCATGGTTTGTCATGGTCCTTGGTACATGTTTGGACAGGTGACATGCCAGCAAACACAGCTTACAACCTCATAGGTGCACAAGCTGATGTACTCAGGCACTGAGTTGAAAACAGCCATAATGGTAGTTAGCAATTGTAGCTCATCTAACCATACAATGACTGAGGAGAGAGTCTACATTTCAGGTTCCTTCAACATTTGATACAGGTAAGAAAAGAACAACTGTGAGGTTGTAAGCTGTGTTGACTGGCAGGTCACCTGTTTAAAAATTTATACCAGTCCCCCACAAACAAAAGGCTGCTAGCTAGTTTCCCAACATTGTCGATTGGACCTTTAAGCATAGATACAGTATATACACATAAATATTTACTGCCTGTGTGACACCATTTTCAGAATTTTATTTTGTCAACATTAATATCCTGGTAGGACTTTTAAGTTTTTACCGATGTGGGAAAAAGATCATTCTTTTACGAAATACAAATATAGATCTCACTGTTCTGATTCCATAAAATAACATATTTAATCATACTCTCTACTGGTGTACAGATATACTGATGAGTTTTCCAAACATCAAATCCTTCTGGAAAAAAAAAAAAAAAAAAACAGTATATATTGTCTTGCTTATAGTACTACAATATACAATGATAAATCACATCATGACCCCATATTGTGATGCATATGAAATAGCCAGATTCTTACTGATACACAACCTCTTACTGAGGTACACCTTTTGTTACGCGAGTCTGCCTTTTGGTAATAAATAACAAATACATAACAAAAAAGGTGAATTGTGCTCGAAACACACTCCCAATCTAAAGAAAAAGTCTTGTCTTACTTAAAAAAATGGGTCAAGTGTCACATTGGATAATTATTGCAGTGACTAATTTATTTCAACTGCAAAAGCTGATTTAACCTTAACTGAGGGAGTGAATTTCCATCACCTGATGGCACAAGATGACAATGTCATGATCACGGGGCTCAAATAGTGACAGAGTGGTTCAGGGAGCATGAGGCATCATTAACTCCTTAAAAAAAATTTTTTTGGACTTTACACAGCTCCCCGATTGTCCAGGAACACCAGATGTTGGCCAAAAATAAATGCAGCTCTGGGTGGAACTACATTGTGTGACATCAACTTATCAAAACAGTGCCATAGTAAATGTTTTAGACCATTACTGTATGCATGATGTCAGCTGTAATGGCCAAAATGCTATACTTTTTTTGCAAGGTCATATTTCCTCACCACATTTTTGGCTGCTTTTACTGGTACATTCTCATCTCCATCACTTTTGGGTTTCTGGTCCATTTTGTATTACTGCATTTGACAGAACATTAGCTCCCTAACAGCAGCAAACCAGGACTGCAGTTACATCCACTGACATTTTGCATTTTAGCTTAACATTTCTAGTTTATGCGACTTATTTTCCCACACCAAGTCACAAAGTCAGAAATGTCCAGTGTCTATTATGTCTGACCATATTGCAGGACTTCCTCCAAAGCTCACTAGTTGAGAACGGCTGGTTGAGAATGGGTGGATTGAGTCAATGTATAAAAAGAACACTAGTAAAGTCCTCAGAGTATACGTTCCTACAACTTTCTATTTCACCTGTGCAAACATTTGTGACTGAACACAGCTGAATTATTCCAGTGATCACAGAAAATTGGCCAGTTTCACCTCAAAATGATGAAAGCACTTTTTCTCTCACATTCTTTCTAAAAGCACTGTCAACTAACACTTCAACCTCAACAAAAAGGCAGCAGTCTGCTCCACTATATTTGTAATAATTCTGACTGGCCAGAATATTATAATGCAGCTATCCTTCCTCCCAAACTGCTTCTAGAAAAAAGCTTCTAGAAAAAGCAATAAGGAGTCCTCATTCCAGCCACTAAATACTATAGCCCTGCCAATGTTTTCTGAGTGGCTGTTAAGTGAGCTTGGATTATCATGGTTCCCCTGTGTTTTTTGCCTCCATGTACCATTCATTTTTAATTATGGATTATACAGTATATGTTAGGACAGATTTTGTGTGCTTAGGAAATGCACTCCATAAATGAAACCTACTCTACAAGCATCTGTTATCTGCTGTAGACAATGTGTCACACTCCTCGTCATTTACTGAACAGCTACTCTTGCTTTTTACTCTAAAAAAAAAAAAAAGGTCCCATATGTTAGCACTTAAAGTTATACCTGTACTACTTATAAGTGTCTAGTCAAGACATCTCTAATTGCAATGACAAAATAAAGTGTACAGACTTGATTTTCCCTTGTAATTTTGACAAACAATCTGTGGTGGTGTATCCGCCCACTCCTCATCAGGAAAGGTTCTGATTGGCTGAGCAGCAGATTATTTCCAAGGTGACCTGGGCTCATATTCTGACAAAAGTTGACTGTATACATTAGGGGTGCTCACACTTTTTCAGCATGCAAGCTACTTATAAAATAACCAAGTCCAAATGATCTACCTATGACAAAAATGCAAAACACATATTTATTTATAAATATATCGAGAATTCTTTATATGTACAACGTATGTTGATGTACATTAACCATAACCGCATGAGCCAATATTCGAGATGTGTGGTTTTCCTTCTGTCGACTGGACTGGAAATTTGATTTGGACACTAGCAGCCGCACGGACTCGTGCTTGTCTTCTTACTTGGTCCAGCTCCATCACTCATTTTTATACCCTTTCTTAAGATTAAGAGAAAATAAAACTGAGGGCTAAAAATCAGAGGTATCTAGCTTGTTAGTTTTGCTGCACATAGGTTGTTTGTGCATGCACAGTGACCCAGGTGTCAGAAAAAGTCAGATGTCATCTGACTGGCTGCCCTGTAAATCAAGCGATCTACCCACACTACCCGACGTAGTGAGTATTGCGTAAATCAATCAAGTGACGGAATGGATGATAGGCTGATGTCTATTTTTTTTTACGTCATGCGATCTACCCATGCTACTTTCATATTTAGCACCCCTGGTATACATAGACCAATCCATTATACACGGATGCTTTTGTGAGAAAAAAAGTCAGAAATACAGGTCAGTTTCTAAAAGGGGGCAGGGCTAACTTTAGCTTGAATATGATTGGCTGTAATTATGGTGTTTTACAATTTAGAATTCTCCTGGTTCATGGGGGTGGGACTAATGCATTTAAGCTCAACAGTGATTGGTTATGACTAGGTTTGTAACAGGTCACGGATGTCAGTTGGGTTTGTACCTCAGTCTGGACTCATGGTTCGATACAATTTCAGCTTAAAAGAAAAAAGCAAACTCTCATGAATGTGTAGCTTCAAGTTACTTTATTTATTTTTTGCCATTAGAACAATCAAGGTTAGTTTTATCTAGTTCTGTTCAGAATTTCCTGAGATAGCTGGTATCCCCTGAAGTGTATTCCACAGTAAACAAATGGCTGGGAGAACAAAACAACCTGCCTTAATTAGGAAAGGACTGAGCCCAGTGGCATCTGCCAACTGGAATTTTGGTGAGCATAAATCACACATAAAAACATGGAACTCTGATGCTTTGTGCAGTTAAAATGAACAGCAAATACTCCCACATAAGCCACATATTTATACTGATGTAAAACAAATATCCCAAGGGAAAAAAATGAAAGGATTTCTTGAAGGATATCATACAAAAAGGAAAAAAAATGCTTAAAGTGCCCATATCATGCTCATTTGCAGTGATTTAATTTTAATCTTGGGTAATTCTAGATGATCTTTGCACCCAGTATAATTCAAAAGAGTCTGTAATCATTTCTTCCTGAAACAACTGGATTTGCCTTACTCGAAGTTTCAGGGCAAGGGGCGGAGTTTAGCTTAGCTTCACTGTACATTCTTTGCACACAGTAGAAGTCCGGAGAAGGCTGGAGTTAAATGCAAATTTGTCTAACTTGAAGTTTCTGACCACTTTTCCAGGAAACAAATTAACAGTGAACAAATGTTACTACTACTATTATCAGTGGCGTTACCGAGCCGTATGGCCAGCCTTACCGAGCTGTGCCCCACCGTCCAATGAATACAAAAACTGTTACAGTTCTAGTTATGATAATAGTATGCGTCATGGCTGACTGTATGACCGTAAAAATTACTGCATCACCGACATTGATATACATAGTCATGTAGTTTGGTGAAGCCACTGCACAGTTTCACCTCTCTCTCCCTTTCTTTGGATGTAGCATTAACGTGGCTATGCTAGCAGCTTTACCGGAATAAAGGATTGAACTAGACTTTAAATTGAGAGATCTACTGAATTAACAGTGAGTTTATATCTGTGTGCTTTCTTCAAAAATATATATTTATATACATTGTGTATTGCAGTATTGACCAAATACAGTGGTATCTCAGACAACAAACTCTTCTGACAACGAAAAATTTGGATACTGAAGAAAAAAACTGCAAAAAATTTAACTCGGACAACAAAAATTAATCGGTTAACAAATAGTCACTTCCAGGTCTTGGCGAAGCTAACAGCCATTAGCCAAGCTAACACAGGCTAACAGTCTTCAGCCTGTGGTCACTTCCGGGTCTCGGACGTGAAAGACCGGGAAGCTAACAGCCATTAGCCAAGCTAACAGAGGCTAGCAGCTAACAGCCATTAGCTTGTGTTATGGAAAGGCTACTGCTGCTTTGGATCAA
>JAQQAE010022911.1:0-10155 GCA_029823295.1 Pseudamia nigra
CCCTACTCTCAGTCCTAGACTCTTGTCTTTCCTCTTCTCTCTCTGCCTACGGACACGCCTCCCTCCTCTCCTTCTTCCACCAACAGTCGTCCAGTTTCCACCAGCACCCTGTTGGTTAACAGCACTGATGGCAGTCGTTGTAAACCCGGGCCTCGACCGATCCGGTTTGGAAGCCATATTAATGATTTATAACAGCAATACATTATAAAAAAAATCAAAATTAACAAACTAAGCACTAAATCAACAAAAAACATCTACTGTAATAACAAAAAAATCAGACAAAGCTGAAAACAATGATTTACAAAATGAACAATTTATCAACCTCTTGAACAAGAATTAACAATATAACTACCGTAATTAAATGAACAGATTAAAACAAAATGATTCACCGAAAAATGTGAACTTTTTTAATTTTTTAAACTTTTTAAAATTTTATTTTTTTAACCAGGTGAGTCAGTTGAGAACCATTTCTCATTTGTAGTGACAACCTGGGCCAGAAGCACACTCACATTCATACCTCGGGGCAATTTAGAGTGACCAATTAACCTCGTGCATGTTTTTGGTTGTATGACGAAGTCGGAGTACCCAGAGAGAACCCACGCAGACACAGGGAGAACATGCAAACTCCACACAGAAAGGCCCCACCAGCTGGCATTGGAATCAAACCCAGGTCCTTCTTGCTGAAAGGCACGAGTGCTATGCGTCGCCTTGATTAACATGGTGAATGAAAATATCTAACAAAATAATCAGTAAAATGAGCAAAATAGTCAACAAAATGAAAAAGATAATAAACAAAATGAATGAAAAAGTCAAAACTAACAAAAATAAGTAGAATAATGAGAAAAAACAAAATAATCAAAATTCAACAAAAATGAAGAAAAGAAACAAAGTGTCTAAAAATGAATAAACAAAAATACTTAATAAAACTAAATGAATGATCAAGTAGATGACTACAATATGAAAAAAGGAAACAAAAATGGACAAATTAGTCAATAAGATGAATAAAAATGGATAAAATAATAAACTAAATGGTTTTGAAATTGTGCTTCATAAATAGTTCAAATATTTTTCACGGCTCAAGACATTGTTTTTTCTTGCTGTTCCCAAATGGGTCTTCAGATTGCAAAGGTTTCCAACCCCTCCCCTATATCTAAGGCTTTTACTACATTTACATTAAGTACTCAAGTGTTATCTCCATCATCGATTTATATGTTCATGAAAATATTTATCAATGTTATGATTCATTTTGCATTTTATATCTCTGCGTACAGAGAAACACACACTGAATGGCACACTGAATTGCATTGTGGACATCTGAGAGTTGTATTTTACCTTGCAAAGAACAAAAGTCTACAAATGTGCACAATATTCCCTGTGCATTTTCAAAGACACTGAGAATCAGGCAACATACAGTAGATGCAAATGTGACTACACCATCACACACACTATATACCCTTTAATATACACAGTCACACATATGGCTCGTTGTCATACAGTGACAAAGATATTGTGTGAGTTGCATGGAAGGTGGATCACTCTAAACTACGTTATCCAGTAAAGGCTGTTTGTCAAAGAGACCCCTCTGAACTAGACCAGTTCTCACTTACATCCCGAGACATTCATCAAAGGTTCCTCGAGGCACAGTGTCCTTGGAGGAAAATTCATTTCAAAGGGCACAATAAATGGTAGAGGTCAATGACAACTACTGCTGTGGATTATTGGAGAGCTGACACGAAGAAAATATCTGAAATCACAATTAAAGTGGAAGGACTAAATACCTTGTCAATGCATTTTCAGTGTGCAGTAGGATTTTTGAATTTTAGCTTGTGTACGGTGAGAAATGAATCACCACACTCAAAAATAGGTGTAGTCTTCCATTTCTTTATACAAACTGTGCACAGGAAAAACTCACACACTAGGCAGGGTGTGTGAGTGAGAGCTCTGTTTCACACAAAGAATGAGTGAAGTATTTAAACCTATTGCAGGCTGCATCATATTCCTGAACAATTGTCAAGATAAGCTCTTTTACAACAAGAACAAAATTAGGAGGGAATGATTTTCGGTCTCGGTCAATCTCCTCTTCTCCTCAAGGACATTGATTTTTTTCTGATCTTTATCCTCAAGCACCCGGTCATAAATGTTACAACAGTTGGTTTTAACTGGTTCAGTGTTTAACATACATTACATACTGTAGGTTTAGGTTACATGAGCATACAGATAAGTAATTACAACTAAGTTATACTGTGTGAGCAAATAGTTCAGTAGCTCTCGATTATTCAGAGCACACAGGAAAATAACTATATCATTTGACAAATATTGATTGATACTGATGAATACATTTCTAAAATATTTAGTGAAGTGACTGAAGTACTCACTGCTCGTCTTAAGATGCCAACACAGTAGCTTGCACAAGAACCACACTTTTTGCACATAATATTTGGGTACAAATTGTTTAATAATAAATTGCTTCCTTTGTTTTTTGTTAAAATGATAAACTTTACCAACACATAAGTGTGAGGAAGCAGCCTGAAAATTGCAAGTGCTCAGTAAATTGTGATCTAAATCTCAGTCTGCTTTAAATGGTTAAAAGTTGTCAAGGCTTAAATACAATAATAGTTTTTTTAAGTCATTGTTTTAATATGTCAGTATTCCTTCTTTAAATATTAAACTTCATGGTCTCGACAGTAGAGGCTCTATTTTGGCATTTTTATCATATTTCAAATTTTATCCAACAGCTGGAAGTGAACCAAATCTTAGTGCTTATCAAAACCTTGACATGGCTGAGAATGTGTTATCCCAGAAAATCTGCTTTCCCACACTATCGAATCAACCAAGTGGGCAACTGGGAATGAACAGAAGGACAGAGGATGTCTGTTTATTCTTTTCCTATCACAGAAAATTCTAATGGAAAGGGGACACAAACACCTGTCAGCGTTCTACATGACATCTCGGCCTGTTTTGAATTCTAAGGTGTGGAGGGGGCCGTGGCAAAATGTAGCTATATTGCTGTCAGAGGCTGTCATTGCTTTAATAATGGAGAGCATTGTGGCAGACATGAAGACAGATGCATTCTTTGTTTGTTTTTGTTTTGTCCCCTGCGTCTTCTGTTCTCTCCTATTTGACTCAATAGAATGGATGGGTCCTCATCCATTTGCTGTAATTAAAAGTGCTGAAATATGCACTAATGTAAATCTTGCTCCTCCTGTCCTCTTCTGTCAGGTCTCAGGTTCCTGCTGCTTTCTAACCTTTTTGTTCCTGGCTCCCTCGCTTTCTCTCTCCCTCTCTCATGCCCATTTAGCTCACTTTCACTCTCTTCTGATCTGTAAGGCTACTCATGTCTCTTAAGTCACCCTAATCTTACAACATCATCTCTGTAATGCGTCTCATTATGAGCGGTGGGCATGGCAATCAGAGTAATAAACCTGTGCCCTCCTCTAAACCTCGCCTCCCTAAATCCACTTTAATTCTAGCTCCAGAGCACTCAGGAGCTGCACAGGGATGGGGGATGGGTGTTATATATATATTCAAGGCCAAAGACTGCAGCACAATTCAGCTCTCACAGTCAAGACATTCACTGAATTGAATTAAACTGAAAGAACTGTATTTATCCCTTTAGGGAAATTCTAGTGGATACATAAGATGAAATTAGTTACATGTCTTCACTCAGTGGATCAGCTGTGGCGTTGAACAATAGTGGGTCTAAAGGATCTCCTATAAAATTCAGTCCTGCAGCATAGTGATGTCAGTCAGCCATAGCAGCTGCTCCTGTGTTGGGACAGAATGAGGTGAAAAGGATGGTCTGGGTTGTCCATGATGCCCTCCAACTTCTGTGTGCACCTGTCCACCACAGCCGATAGTGAGTCCAGCCTCCCTCCAACCACTGATCCAGCCTTTTTCACTGGTCTGTTCCTGCATTTTACATCTTTCTTCCTGTTGTTGCCTTCCCAGCAGACTGCTGCATGTTAGAGTGTACATATGGCCACTGACTGGCAAAAAATATAGCATCAGGAAAATAGGTAGACTCTGTTCTTTTCAGGAGAGTGCATCTGTGTTCAGGGACCAGTTCAACTTGTTGTCCAAATGTACACCAGAATATTTGTTTGCATCCACCTCCACTCCACCAATACTGACTGGCCGAAGGACAGTCTTATAATTTTGGAATTCCAAGACCATTTCTTTGATGGTGAAGGTGATCACTAGGAGACAGTTTTTGCGACTCCACTCACAGAAGGCACTGGTGAGATGTCTATACTCCCCTTCCTGTTTATTCTTGATCCATGCCACAACAGCAGTGTCATGAGAGTATTTTAGGATGTGGCCGGACTTGGTTTTTAAGTCCTCTGTGTAAAGTGTGAACATGAAGGGAGCCGAAAAGGTCCCCTGTGGAGCTCGAGCGCTGCTCATTACTGTCTCAGAGACATAATTCCCCAGCTTGACAAATTTTCGTCTTCCTGTCAGTTAGTCTGTTATCCAGTAAACAAAGAAGAGGTCCACCCCGTCCCTTTGAGCGTGTCTGTGACTATGTAAGATGTGATTGTGTTAAACGCATTTGAAAAGTCAAAGAATGTAATCCTCAAATAAGCACCTGCCCCCTCCAGATATAAGTAGACTCATGAAAGAAACTATGCCAGTGGAGCAATTTTGGATTTTAAAAATTAGTAAAACATGTCTCATAAGTCGAACAACATCTTTTACACCTCAGTGTAAGGTCAGTGTAAGTTCCTGTGCTTTGAAGTCTGATGGACTACAGTACATACAGTATCAGGATAAGGACACACACAGCAAGGAACAGTTTCTGAGCTATTACTGGCATCTGACATGCTGTTAACCATATGCATATTTCAGTTCAATTACTTGTTTTTTTTCAGCTTCTGTCTTCCATATGGCTTATTCTTTCATGTGACAAAAGGTAAAGAAAGCTTTGTGTATGAAAACAGTGCGCGTGTTCCTCTTAAAGGCCTTGTGCTAATTAAAAGCTGCAATAAAAGAAGAAACTGTGGGATGAAAGAATTAACAGCATAAACACACTAGGAGAAAGCAATATGTGTAGGTGTGTGGATGTGAGTACATGTGTGCCTGTCTGTGTACTCCCAGTGCATTTCCGCTTCGCTGTCCAGCATTTGAAACATACAATTTTACTCTTTATGGGGCAAAATTGTTGTAAATCATTGTAAATGCATCCAGCTGTGACGGGCACATTGCTCACTGAAACTCTTAACTGTGACTTTGCTCTGTTGCCTGATAAAACAGCAAATCCTGCACTTAAATCAATGTTTATGAAATAAAATTTGGCAACACTGGGTGGCAAAGATTGAATATTGAATATTTTCCCACTGTCCTACACTTGATGCTGCAGCGTGGAAAGGTTATCCACACATAGGAAAAAATGCCTCAAAAACACATATTTCAAAAAAGGTGGCACAAAATCTATTTTTTAAGCACAACCCACTTCATCTGCAGTGACACAACAGCTTTGAAGAAATAGAAAAGGGACACAATGAGGTTGAGAAGAAGAGAAGTGTTGCATAACTGTCTTGTCTAAATTAATTACCTCTCAGGCAACAGAGCATAAGCTTTATGGTTTAATAAAAAGAGATGCAGTGCAGAAATGGTAAAACAATAAATGATTAAATCAAAAATTCTTAATCACACCTTTGTTACAGATTTCAAATTGCTACGATATCGGGTCTCATGCATTTTTATTTTCATTTATTGATGTGTTTATATCAGAAAGACTAGCTACTAATGGGTAAAAGTGACAACACATAAGCAGACATTAAAATAATATGTCCATATTACAGAAATGATGATTGAATAACTGTTGCTCTACGGGAACCGGGAGCCGTTGACCTGTCACAGATATATTGATCTGTATATGTACACTATGTGTGTGTGTCTGTGTATGTGCTGGGGGCGAGGGGGGGGTGCAGGCAGTGACAGGATGACGCACTTTTATGATGTCATCTGTCCTCTAGAACAGATTGGATTTAATTGGTCGGCTGTTTCACACCCGCATGCTCGTTTTTAACAAGTATGTCTATCAATCACATGCACACACACACAGCCATTCTAGTAAAACTCAATCATCTCTGCTGCAGAGTGGAATATAGTTCACATCACAGTACAATGAATGAAGCCCACAAAATTTTGTCTGAGCGATTCATATCAAACTGCATGAGAACACCTACAATTGTGCACACACACATACAGCAACATAAATTACATGCTCGCTGTCTGTCTCCATAAACACATACTCCTTCCTCTGCTGCTCCTCTTGCTCACACAGTGTCCTCTCAGTCTCTTACAACATGAATCCTATTGTACCTGTGTAGTGATATATCAACCGTAGCCTTATAGCCTTACTGTGTCCTACCCTAGAGCAAACCCTGTGTTCTCCTAGTTTGCAGGCCTAAGTAGCACTGATAACACTGTGGGTCTACCGTACCCCATTTATCACCTCCAAGTACCAGCTCGCACAAGGCTATACGTCACGACAACACATGACGACTGAGAAAAAGCAGAAGAAAGAGTTAGTACTCCCCACAAATTTTCACTTTAATACTGAATTAATGATTGATGACGACTAACAAATGAGTGAGATGTGCTTGCCCTTTAGAAATCACCTGAGACATTAAGCACAGATGGTGATACATTTGATATTGTTATACAAGAAGGACACAGAATGCAAATGCATGATTTACATTAACCTGGTTTAATTAAAATTACACTATTCTGAAGGTGTGCTTGATTTAAGAAAGTTGCATTCTGCAAATCTGCAGCTGGAGTGGATATTGTAATATAGATAAGACATTTGTTTGGATTTATTTGCAGAAGGATTTTAATGCATGTACATGAGCATGAGATATAGCAATGTAAAAATGTAACACACACAAGATTGTAAAAAAAGATAACATTATGGTACATAGGAGTCTTCTCATACTATAATCAAATCAAAGGATCAACTAAAAACACCAAATACACTATAACCATGGCTTGTAATAACTAGATAAGAAGAGCATGTAAACATCCTGAGTCTATGTTATTATCCATATTATACACTTGAAAGCGCTCAGATCTAACACTATTTCTGCCTGATACATTATACACTGTGAATTGTCCACAGAGAAATATGCAGAGATGGAAGAACACTGTGCCAGCCACAGGCATCCAAACATCCACCCAGGAAACGTTCACACAGTGTCAGGACCACAAGCCAGGAAACCGGGGGTCCTATCAAAGGCAACAGCCCACAATAAAACAACAGAGCAGTGATACAGCAGCCTTTGCCACACTACCAACTAGGCACCTGGCCCTTGTACTGTGGACAGTTTTTCTTCTGTTTATGAGATTGGATACGCTGTAAAACTAGCTGCTGAGATAGTGGAATAGTAACTTCACTAAAGCCCACTGTGTCTTATCATGAGAGGTAATAGAGATGGCCTGCAGTACCTAAAAAGTAGAGTTTTAAACCATAGTTATACTTTTGTCAGTGTTTCAACTTCTTAGATATACAGCAAGAATGCAATCATGACACATACATGGCAACATTATCCTGCACACTGAATAGTTCAAGAAGTTACTGAATGCACTTGCACAGTCACTGACACATTACTTTACAATCAGAGGTGGGTAGTACTCAAGTACTTTTACTCAGTTTCATGTACTTGAGTAACATTTTGCAAAAAGTTTACTTCTGAGAGTTGTTGTTTTACAGAGTAATTTTTACTCTTACCCAATTTCATTTAGCCACAGCTCAATGAATAAAATGAACAATAAATACATGCAATCCAATAAATACAGTCAATCAAAAAAAAGGAAATAAATGAACTCAGATGAACAAAACTCAACAAATTAATTAACAAAAATAAAAAATAATCAAGTAAATCAAACAAAATGTACAATGTAACCAGTGACATTGAAAAAAACCCCAAAACAAATACACAAAAATGAGCAAAGATTAACAAAAAAATCAGGTAAATTGCCAAGATTATCATAATAACCAAAACAAATTAATCAAAATCAACAAAATGCAGAACAGAATGAGCAAAATGATGAGAATCATAAACAAACACACAACAATGAGAAAAAATAACAAAACAATCAAGTAAATTAAAGCAAAGAAAATTATTTAAAAAAAAACAATAAAACTGAACAAAACTTAAAGTAACAAATTCCACATCATTAAGTTACTCAGTAATTGAGTTGGTGTTATTTTAATATAACATTTTTTTTTTTTACTCAGCATTTATACATGAGTACTGCTTCTGGGTACTCCACACACCACTGATTAGAACTATTGGGCTTTTTAAAAAAATCACAGTGTTCTTTGCCAGCAGCTATGAAAAGTGTGACAAAAAATCCTTAGAATTTCTGGTACCGGTAACCCTGATACAAAGACAGATACTAGTACCTGTGTTCTTCTTTCTATGGCTCATTTGTCTTTACATATGAGTGCTTGTGCATGCACTGTGCTTGAAACCACTCTGTATCCCGCTGTGTGTATGAGTGTGTGTGCGTTGGTTCACATCCAGGCAGGTTGATTCATGGGCCTCATCTCTCCTATAGGGCTCCCTATCGATCAGGCTGGCTGTGTGCTGTTGCTGACCGTGGCCTGGGAACCACAGAGCAGTTATCACTAACAGATACATAGTGGCTGTGGTGTGATGGGAGCTGTGGGCCAAGAAGGCTGACAAGAGGCTGCATTGAGAATACACTGTGTTGACACCTATATCTGCCTTTTAACACACTCTATTACCGAGCAGAGATCATAAAACAATTCACAACGAATTTGATCATTGACAATTTACAGCAGCATTTTTTTTAGTCATAGAATTAAACTTATTCTTTAGATAAAACTGATCTGTACCTTCTCATTAGTGATTAAGTCACTGGTTTCTCAATTTAACAATATCAAATGAGACAGAGCAGCCCAACATTTATCTAACAGTACTAAGGCTGCATTGAAAAAAAATGGGTGTGAAGTGCTAACACTGTTCTACAGCTGTCTATGCTGCCAGTACTGCAGATGTGTGCAAGATAATGAAAGAGAAAGTGATTTTTTGAGAACAGCTCAATGTGCCTGAAGCTTCATGCCGCACGATGCCAGCTCACTTTCTCGAAAGGTGTATTTCTGTGTACTCTGGCACAGAAAGATGAAACACCAGTCATATTTGCATATATCCAGCAATGGTTTAGAGATTTAGAGCCATGTTGCTCCAAATACTGTATGCAGTGTTTTGCCACACCTTGATGCTTTTGTCACAAGTGTTTGCCTCTGTTTCCTTTACATGCTATTACCACGAGTCAAAATGTTGGTAGTGTTTAGAGCCTTATCTTCGTCCAAGTTGTAGAAGACCTAACTACTTCTCAGAAAACTTTTTTCCCTGAATCAAACACACAGCTGTCACCTACTCTCTACTGTACATAAAAAAGAATCCAAATCCGTGTGCACTTTGTGTTCTACGTACTTGCATAATGTTTGCCCGTGATTACTCAGCATATCCATGACATGTGTAAGTGTCTACTACTTGTCACTTTATTTTGGTCATGAACGAACGGTTCTAAAATAGGAGATAACTATCCCAACTTGTCGGTCTTTGGCTACTACTAATTGGATGTTACCATCAGAAACACAGGTGAAGAAGATATCGGCGCACCTGTTTGGTCAACAGGTCGACCAAAAGTGATTTCATTGGGGTGGGATCATAATGGAGTGGAGGTCTGATTTCATAATCACATGTGAGCCCTGTAGATTGGAAAAAAAGGCTAGCTTTCTATCAGAACTCTCCCGATAAAGATCTGTTGTCTGGCTCCAAAGACAAAGATTACTTCATGTTTTCTTGATTTGAGTAGTATCACCACCTATTGTATCTTAAAACATGATTAGATGGTAAATTCCAAGTCAATTGCTTCCGACATACAAACCATTACACTGCAATGCCACATACAGTGGATCTCAAAATTCTACACTCCGCTGTTGAAATACCAGGTTTCTGTGAGGTGAAACGGTGACCCCAAGATAAATAGATTCACAACTTTTTCCACCTTCAATGTGACCTATAACCTCTACAATGCAATCGAAAAACAAACTGAAATCTTTCAGGGAGGTGAATAAAAAATAAATAACTGAGATAATGAGGTTGCACAAGTGTGCAC
>JAQQAE010022912.1:0-10155 GCA_029823295.1 Pseudamia nigra
TATGGGACTGGAAGAAGAACAAAAACTCGAAAATGTTCAATCGCTGAAGATTGATGGAAAAGTGTAAGAGTTAAATGTTAAAGTATTCAGTAGAGTAAACAAAAGATCAAATCACTGTCGTTGCCATGGTAACCACACATTCCGTTAGAGTTCTCCATTCATTTCCTATGGGGAAAAAAGGTGTCAAAAAAGCTTAATATTTTAAAAATGATAAAGGTTAGAATTATGAAAATCAATGTCATTGATGAACTGAATAAGACGAACCATGTGAACTTTTAAATGATTTGAATCGGACAAAAAAACACGAGAAACATGACAAAAAAAAAAACGTACGGAAATGTTATATATTACATAAATATTAAGAATATTAAAGACCAAAGACAACAATAGTGGGATTGCTACATGACTCAGCAAATCCCACTAATTAACAAAATAATCAACCACTCAATAAAAAAAAATGACAAACTCTCACCAGGTTATATTAAGAAGTATTATTCTGGTCTTTATTGAAAAGAGACACATTACAGTAGAAGACTCTGTATTAGGTAGAATATTTAAACAACAGTACTGTACAAACAAAATTTAATAACAATAATTATAATTAGAATAACAATGACAATATCAACAATAACTGATGAGAAATCATACGACTAAAACACGGATGGACCGAACAGGCCGGAGAAAATACAAAAAGGTGGGGCTAAAGGGGGCGGAGTCTCCTTTCCTGACAGGTAACCGCGGGGGACGCGTTCATAAATAACGTGTGGACAGACGGGAGGTAAAGGCTACGTGAGGTAACAAAGACGACCAGACGAAATGAAGACGTCGCCGGCGTGGGCGTTTTTTTTTCTTTTCTTTGTCCTCCGTTTGAGTCCGTGTACGGGTGAAGCGGCGCGGCTGGTTTTCAAGATTTAAGCGGCGTTTCCTCGTCCTCTCAGCATCTTTTAAAGCAGACGTTTTATTCCTATGAGCAGGTGGCGTCAGAGGCACATGTTAGCATGATAGTGTCATGTAGCGTTTTATTTCGCCAGAACTAAAACCTTCTCTCTTATAGAAAATCAGAATTCAGGGCTAATTAATCCCTGTTTGCTAACACTATATTCTACGGGAATGACTCTTCTTTCAAAGTACTGGATAAAGACATGACGGATTCCCAAAATAAACCGATAAATTAAATTATTTTTGGTGAAAATAAGTGTTTTTGAAAAGACAACAAAAAAAGAAATCTCCATCAAACACTGTAAAGCAGCTGAAGTGAAGTAAACATAGCGGATACAATGCTACGCTCAATCTTTTTTAGATTAATTACATTAATGTTTGCTAGCTTCAGCTGGAAACTGACAGGATGTTAGAAAACATTTACACGGTTTTATGTTCAGGTTAGATTGGTTTTACTTCATCTACAGGTTTAAATACTGTTACTTTGCTATTTTGCGTCTTGCTAGCTGTAGTTAGCTTCACTGGCTTATTTTGTTAGCCAAGTAGTATCTGGACGTAGCTGACACTTTTGAAAAAATATTAATGTTTCACTTTCTTGTTCAGAAAAAAACATAGCGGTCGCCCCACAACTGAATTTTATTTTTTAGCAAGCTAACAGGCTAGGCTAACAAAGCTAATGCCAGAGTAATGTTCCACTATTAGCTACCGACATGATTAGCCACACACAATTTACTTCTCGACATACAAATATTTAAAATCAGACACCTATACGCTTCGACTGTACTTGTGAACTTAAAATGCGATACTCCACAATTCATCTTTTTCTGCTGCATTAGGCCAACACTGTTTGCTAGCTGAGGCGAGAAATTCACAGTATGTCATAAAACATTTGCCCTTTCTGTATTAAGTTTTAAATTATTTTTAGTAACAGACACTGGTCACCTAATCTTGCTTTGCTATCGTTTTGTTATTCTTGTTAGCATCAGTTGGAGTCATTTCTAATTGACGTTTAAGTTTTCCTAGCATGCTACTTTTGTTGCTTTTTGCAGCTCGGCTCAGGAATGATTTTTAGTAGAGCATCAACCCCACGTTTGAAACGACAGTGGCCTACGATTAAATGTATGTGGTTAAAGGGTGAATAAGGAGTTAGCAGGCTAAAAGAAGCTTATTCACTGCAGTACGAACAAGCTGCTCATTTGGTTTTCTTTACCGACATGTATAAAACCACATAGTACTACACTTACTGTACTTGTGCACTTAAACAGCAATGCCACACTATAGCGTTTTTAGCTAAGTTATGCTAACTGTGTCCGCAAGCTACGGTTGGAAATTCACAGCATGTTTCAAAACATTTCCCTTTCTTTTATAGAGTTTAAAATGGTTTTTACTGGCTGACACAGGTCACCTACCAAATAAGGCTGTGTTTCTTTGAAGCTGCAGCTAAATTTAATGCTAAGTGACTCGACAGTTTTCTTAACATGCTTCTATATACTTGCCGAGTTAGCGTTCTACGTTTTATTCATTTGTGGCTGAAAGATACATATTTTGCACACATTTCATTGTGGCTGTCTTGTTGAGAAATATGCAAACAAATGTAACTAGTTAGTGTAAGAATAGCTGACGAGCAGGCGGTAGCAGTACCGCCATGCTAACGTTTTCCCCGTTTTCATTGGATTAATCAGTCATAAATAGTTTCTGTGCCTACTAACATTTAAAACCAGACAATGGAAAGACAGTACCAAGCGTAAACTGTACTTAATATCTCAGAAATTCACATTTTCAACTGCGTTAGCGTTACAAAAAGCCCAGTAACTAGTATTCAAGGCTATTACCTGACATTTGTCTGCTTTTGGGAGTAAATTCGCGGTAAAGATTTGCTTTAAGCAGTAAAACGCAGAGAGCATCACCTCAGAGGAAACAACCAGAGGCCACCTGCCGCTAAAAAAAAAAATAAACAGGCAGGCATTGGTTATTGCCAAAATTTAAACGAAAGCAGTGGAAGGACTCGGGATAAGACGCAAAAGCTGAAGCAGATTTAGTGCATTCCGGTCATAAATAAATGGACGTGCTCGTCTTGTCCTCGACGAGATGGACATTAAACACGAAAAACAAATGGAAAAGGGACAAGTTCAGGAGAAATTCAACGCCATCTATGAGGAGCCATGTAAGGAAACCAGGTCGTGGCACGAAACAGAAGTGGACGCGAGGAGAATAAAGTAAAGGGCTAAATAAGGAGCTAAGTTTTAGTGTTTATTTTCTTTTTCTTTAAGGTATTTAACAAGAGTATTGCAGCAACATTAGAGTATAAAGATATGATACGACGTGACCCGTGGTGAATATTGCTCAGATACTCGTCAGGTCGGGACTCGGTCCTCGACCTCTGCAGCAACAGTTACGTACGCGAGGAAACGGACGGACGAGACACCGATGGTTATCGTAGTGCTGAAGGTAACAATCATCTCGCGCACACGGTTAAAAGAGCTTCTTTTCATTCAGTCGACCAGCGTTTCGTCAAGTGTGACCCGTTGTGACGAGACCTGCCATGACATTCGTGAGTCCGGACGAGTTCGTCGTCACCGGTGGTTCCTCCGGTTAGCAGGTCGCCAGCCAAATCACCCAGTTTTCACCGTGCCTCAACATTTCTTTACAATACTTTCTGGCCTCAGGTTTGGTTCCAAATGGGTTTTGATGCGCACTTCCCCTTTTTGGATATTTTTTTTTATAATGTCAGGCCAATATTCTGAATATTCTGTTTTTTATTTGCGTCACCGTTGATGTGAAATTACATGGAGCCAAATCTAGGCCAATGAATGTGCAAAACAAAAAGTAAAAGCAGTTATGATTTACCGGTAGTTGTTTCACACTGGTGTTAAATGTGTCTTTAAATGCAATATCTGACCGAGGTTTTTCCATTGAGCGATTGTATTTTTTGTTACTTTGAGGCCATTTTAAAATTAAAATGACCATTTCTGAAGTTACAAGCATGTGCTGCAACAGCTTGTGGGAAACCATGCAAAGCTCAGCATCTAAACGTGGATCTGAGCAAAAATTTTGTGACATTCATGGAAGATTTAGCATAATTTACATGTTCCTTATGTCTGCGATGACAAGGACTCAAATTCTGCTATGATCTGATTTAATGTCATAAAAGCAAAATGTTTTTTTGTATCTTTCACGTCGTTTCTGTGGCTTTTACATCAATTCACTTTCAAACCATTTGCACCATTTTTATTTTGATGCCTTTGCATATGAACATTTTCATTACAAATACTCCATTTTTTTCATTATTGCCCTGGATTTGACTACAGTGTGAACCGTGTATATTTGACCCAGGAATTTAAAGCTGGAATTGCGATTGAAGTTGTGATTTCTGCACCGACGCGACTCCAGCCTGCACGTCCGAGCGAGCACGTGCGTGAGCTGATAAACGTCACCGTACGTCGGGTTTGTGTCTGGAACCACCGGCTCGGACGCTCCACGACCCGTTAAACGTTCCATCCCGGATGGATCGATGCTGACGTCGAGCCAAGAAACACGCGCAAACATTCAGTCCGACCCAAAGCGACATTTACCAAAAAAAAAAACAATCAGTTCCACTCTGTGACCGACACGCGGCCAGAAGTAGCTCCGGTTCGCTAATTTACAAGACGTCACCTTCTGAAAAGAGAGCGAGCGGTTATTTACAAGAAGAAGAAGAAGAAGAGAAGCCCTTCTTAGTGATTCGCTGAGATCAGAGAGACTGATTCCATGTCAAACAAACACTGAGTGGGAATAAAACACATTTCTTTTCTATTAATCCCCGTTAAAATGTAAAAAGTAACGCAAACAGCAGGTTCCAAACATCTTTCCCTTTTTGCTCCTTGTGGCTTCTCAGTAAATCCTCATTTCCTTTTTTTTTTTTTTTAAACTGAAATTGAAAAAATCGTCTTCAGGGACAGAGTTTAAATTAAATCTTGTTTGACCAGGATGGAAATGAGGAGCAGGTTTAAGACACCTTCGATTCAACCGACTCACGTCCGATCGTCACTTAAATCACATTCATGCTTCATAAGTTCAGGCTCGGTGATGAAAATCTCAAACTCCAATTCCAGATTATTTTTTTTTTTTTAACTTTCATGCAAAACATAGACATGTTGCATAAAAGTGTCGCACTTATGCAATTTAGCTTCGGGGAATTTTTGAAAATAAATGCTTTGCAAATAAAGCAGCAAAAGCGACTCAATTAATCATCAATAATTAAGTCAGTTTCAATACAAAAAAAAAGTCTAAAGGTCAGATTTTTGCTGGTTTGACGTAAATGAACATCTCCAGATTATGGCTGAAAATAAGACATTTGAGTTAATTTTACCAAATCAAAAGAGAAAATGACATTTAATTAGATTTTTTTTTTTACCCAATGTATTTGGACACAAGCTTTTATTTTGAATTTCTGACCTGTAGGATTTTGGACACAGGCTTTTAATTTGAATTTCTGACCCAATGAATTTTGGATCTGAGCTTTTAATTAGAAAATCTGACCTAATGGAATTTGGACCTGAGCTTTTAATTTGAACATTGAACCCAGCAGATTTCGGACCCAGACTTTTATTTTGAAATTGTGACCAAATCAATTTTGGATCTAAGCTTTTAATTTGAATTTCTGCCCTACTGGATTTTGGACCTAGGCTTTTAACTTGGATTTGTAACACAATGAATTTTGGACACGAGCTTTTAATTTTAACTTCCCAAACACTGCATTTTGGATCTGACCTTTTAATTAGAATTTTAGACCCACTGGATTTCGAACCCAAACTTTTAATTTGAATTTCCCACCCAATGAATTTTGAATCTGAGCTTTTAATTTGAATTTCTGACCCATTCAATTTTGAAGCCAAGCATTTAATTTTTGCATTTTGATCCCAATGGAGTTTTGACAAAAATGACATAAACTGAATATCCTCTGGGTTTTTATGGCTCAAGGGGAAATTTTCAAAATAGCTGCCGTCATAAAATCGTTTAAGATCATCGTCTAGGCCTGAAATTCACCAGATTTAGCCTCCGAGCCCAGTGAACTGAAGACAAATTAAACCCGACTCCTCTTTTTTCTGGGGAAACGAACACGATGGTGAATATGAACAGTCTCCAGTCCCTGAGCCTGACGAGAGCTTCTGTACAATTAACGACTTTTTACACCGACAAACTACACTAAATCAAACCATTTATCCCCGTGTTATTTACTACCATTGGTCCAGCAATGCACATCGAGAGAGAATATACACAATCCAGGAAAACGCCTTAAATTAAATTTTAAAAATGTCTAGGACATGCCAACTAGCACACGTTTAACTCTAACATCTGGGTTTTTTCCCCCTTTCCCTCTACATAGATATTTTCACATAAAAAACGTGTAAAGGTAGGAGATAAAATAAAAACAGGTGAAGCAGGTGAAATTTGTCCATGTGAAAACTCCGCCTCCAATCCTTCGTGAATTCACAAAACTCACAGTTTTCTTCGTCGTGTGTTCATTCAAGTGGATATGCTTTGGCGGACAAAAGCGGTGGGCTGTGATCGTAGAGCTGGGCAATAAAACACTTATTATGATTACATATGTTCTGTATCATGATATTTACCGAGGATGATTTATTGCGATGTTGTATTTTGTCTCAGATTTCGTTCACTTTGTTTAGGTTTAATGCCGCTGGCCTTCATCGCATTAAATCCCATGACATTATCTTTTTTAAAGTCACAAAATCAGAAACAAAATGTGATTTTTGTCTATTCGTGTTGTTTCTACGTCGGTAGCTTTTTGGAATGTCCGCATCTTTTTGTATATATTAGGCTGCTTTTATGCATTTGTCACCTGTTTTTTGTCATTAGGTTTTACGTAATTTTTTTTCTGTTTGCATCTTATAGAATCATTTTCCAACGTTTTGATTTTTAACAGTATTATCTTGTCTTTTTGAGTCTTTTACATAATTTTCGGTCTTTTGTGTCATTTACCTTTTAGTGTCTTTTAGCATTTTTTACATTGTTTTAATCATTTTCCATTGTTTTGATTTTTTACGATATTATTTTATTTGTATTATTGAGTCTTTTACATAATTTTCTGTCTTTCAGGTCATTTGTCTGTTAGCATCCTTTAGCATCTTTCACAGTGTTTTAATCATTTTCTACTGTTTTGATTTTTACTGTATTATTTTGTCTTTTTGAGTCTTTTAAATAATTTTCCATCGTCCATAGCATTTGTCTTTTATTGTCCTTTAGGGTCTTTTAGCATCTTTCAGGATCTTTTAGTGTCTTGTAGCGTCTTCCACATGGTTTAACTCATTTTCCACTGTTTTCATTTTTTGTAGGTTTTTTTATCTGTCTTTTTGAGTCTTTTACATAATTTTCCGTCTTCCATGACATTTGTCCTTTAGCGCCTTTTAGCATCAACTTTCACTGGTAACTAAAACTCGACCTTTGCACTTGAATAATCACGACAATTTATCGACTGATATGATTTTTTTATTATGTGAATATGTTTGTCGGTATCGCCCAGCTCTATCCTATTGGCTGTCAGGTGATGACATCACTGGACGTGCAGTGTGTGACGAGGTACGACGAGCTCCGTTGGCCGACAGACGTCATGTGATTCCTCCCAGAAGTTGTGGCTCCCACTCAGGTGACTGTGAACCATATTTCCCAACATGCTTTGGTGGGTTTTGATTTCCTGCCCCCCCCCCAAAAAACACTTGTGACCTTTAAACTTTCAGTCGTGAGCACTGGTGGGTGTCAAGTGAAGTGGGTGGGGCGTAGAGTCGGAACAGGTAGTGGTCGTCAGAATGAAAGCAGTTCGTGTTCTCCCAGGTGGCGGCGGTGCATTTGAGGGCGGCGTAGTCATATGAGCGCGGCATGGTCATATGAGCGCGGCGCTCCCGGCGCTGCTGCAGCTGTTGTTGCGGTTGGTGTTGCGTCGTGACAGGTTGGGCGTGGCCATAAGGGGGAAGCGCTCGTCGGGGCAGCCGTACTGCGTCAAAACGTCCACACACTCCTGACTATTAGCCTGACGGGCGTACGCCATCGCACTGTTCCCGTGGGCGTCCCTCGCCATCAGGTCCACGCCGTACTGAAAAACAAGCACAAATTTATTAACTCTGGAATGTTATGTACGTTCCAGGTCAAAAATCAAAAAATTAAAAGTGACCAACACAACCGTAAAATGAACAAAATTATGAACAAGCTATACAAAAATGACCAAAATAGTCCCTAAAAAGTCATCCGTGTGCAGTTCTTACCCAGATGAGGAGCTGCGTGATGACCACGTTGCCTTTTCGACTGGCCAGGTGCAGCGCGTTGCGTCCATCGCCGTCTCCGCAGGTCTCATTGACCTGTTGCCGGGACCCATGGGCGAGCAGCACGACCACGGAGCGGACGTCCTCCTCGGCCGTCGCCCGGAGCAGCTGCTGACCCAGAGACAGGTCGGTGCACGGCAAGGACGCCACGAACAGACGCTGCTCGTACTTGGCCCGGATCCAACGCTCGCGCTCCTCCCTGGAAAACGACACGTAGAGCAGCGAAGGTTAAAACTAAAACACAACAAATCGAAAGGTCTTTTTCTATTATCCAAACATGTCTGGGGGCTCGAAAATAACGTTGAAGCACCAAAACTCTCACTGAATGGTGGCAACACGTAACGAGCTGAAAAAGAAACAAAATAAAAACAAAAATACAGTGGTACCTCGCCGTACGAATGCTTCCCACTACGAAATATTTGTGGTACAAAAAAATTTTTAGCCAAAAATGCATCCTGGCAACTGCAAAAAACATCACATTACGAAAGAGATAGACCCGGAAGTGACTCGGTTATCTTACAATTGCTATGATTCCATTCCCGGACACCTAGGCGGCCGACACCCAGTGAGCTGAGACACACAGCATCAGTCATGTCATAAGTCACGGTCAGAAGACATTATAAATCATTTTTATAACTAATTTCATGCTTCCTTTTCATATGATTAACATAACTTCCTTTTCATATAATAATAATGAATAAATGTGCGCATATGGCCAGTGGCTTGGCCGCTACTGGTTTGTGGCGGCCAAGTGTTCATAGCAATGTCGCTTTTTGATCCTTCGATGCCGGCTCTTCCTGTCATTGTGAAGCAGAATTCACCAAGCGTTGGATTGTTCACCCATTAGTAGGGAACGCGAGCTGGGATTAGACCGTCATGACACAGGTTAGTTTTACCCTACTGATGATGCATCGTCGCAATAGTAATCCTGCTCAGTACGAGAGGAACCGCAGGTTCAGACACTTGGTGTACGCGCTTGGCTGAGGAGCCAATGGTGTGAAGCTACCATCTGCGGGATTATGACTGAACGCCTCTAAGTCAGAATCCTGCCTAGACGCAATGATACCGTAGCGCCGCGGATCTTCGGCTGGTTGAGCAGAGCCGTTCGCGACGGGGCCAGGGTGCGGCCGGACGACGGTCACCCCTCTCCCGACTCGCACCGCACGTTTGTGGATAACCTGGTGCTAAATCACTTGCAGACGACCTGAATCTGGGTCAGGATTTTGTGCGTAGCAGAGCAGCTCCCTCACTGCGATCTATTGAAAGTCAGCCCTCGATCCAAGCTTTTGTGCAACACAGTGGTGCAGGGGGTAGCACTCGTGCCTCACAGCTAGAAGGTCCTGGGTTCGATTGGCGGGGTCTTTCTGTGTGGAGGTTCTCTCCGGGTTCTCCGGCTTTCTCCCACAACCAAAAACATGTACTAGGTGAGTTGGCTTCTCTAAATTGTCTATAGTTGTGAATGTCTGTATAGTCCTGAGGTCTCAGCCTCAAATTGTGAAGCACCTAGAGATAATCTGTGATTATGATTGTCGCTATACAAATAAGAATTGAATTAATATCTACTTCATGTGGGAGTTTTCATGGGTCCCGGAACGGATTCATTTGAATTTACGTGTATTAATATGGGGAAATCCCATCCTGCCAAAATGGATCAATTTTGTACAGCGAGGTACCGCTGTATATGCAACGAGACAAAATTGATGCACAAGAATCGACGTACGTTTCCGTTTGTCTCGGATCCAACCTGTTCGTTTTCTAATGTGTCGCTCGTTTTCTAACTCGTCTGTGCTCCGGTCGTTTTATTGCATCGAGGCCAGTGTTTGCACTGGTTCTGTTCAGGTGAACCACACACCGGTCTGCACACGTAAAATAAGACACAGCGGTGGGAGCGGGGGATGGTGTG
>JAQQAE010022913.1:0-10155 GCA_029823295.1 Pseudamia nigra
GGAGCCAAAGGGATGGATTGTAACACTTTTCTTGGAAAATTAAAATAAAAATAGTAATATTAGCTGCCATGGGGCGGGGCTAATTTTTTTTAAACTTAAATCTGTCCCTGCCAGCAATTCATGAAAAAATTTACAGCCACCAAAAGCATTTTTTTTCATTTTTACTTAATTTTCAAGACCCATAGAAAATGTGTCTGTCTGAGTAGAAATTTATTAAAAGAACAGACCTTCAGCTTTCAGAGACAGGCCTCAATTTTATTCTACTGTAGCTTCAATTGTTCTTTTTATAGCCACACTTGAATATTTGTTATTTTCATTAAAAGACAGAATTTCGAACAAAAAAACAGAAAAACACATTTTTCTCAAAAACATTCATTCACAACCACAAAACATACTATTTCTTATTCAGTGTCTCTCTGCTTTATCCACATGTTCACGTCTTCTGTCTGCCCTCCACATCTGGGTCAGGTCTTCTTCCGTCTCCTTGTCCATATCTTTTCCTCTCTTGTGTCGGTAACTCACTCCCACATCGGTGCATCGGTCCAGGTTTGTTTTCATTTAAAAATAGCCTCGGCCATTTCTCTTGGTCTCTCTCGTGTCGTTGTGTGTGTTTCCACCAGTTCTGTGTGTGTACTGCCGGGGCTTACTGCAGTTTTAATGTGGCTTTACTGTGAGTCCACACATTTCTCAGGTCCCTCATATTTGCCATGTCTAAGCCTCTTATTTGGGTGTCCGTTTTTTGTCATCATGCCCCCCACTGTCCCCCTCACCTCTTTGACTTTCGGTGTGTCCGTGTGCTTCACTGACATAGTGCAGTATGTAACTCTGGTGCTGCACAGTTCTCCACAGCAAACCCATAATAAACCAGGTAGTAAACACTTACCATAGCATCCCCTCCTTCCAGTTCCAGGTCTTTTTCTTTGTTTGTTTTTTCACATTGTATCATTGTGTTATTTACCAAAATGTGCAAAGGTGCCCCCTACATGATTGCCAGAGAATCTCACCATTAGTGAGAAAGTGCTGTCTTACTTCAACTTGTAACTAGTGATGTTTCAAATGTACACTTAAACATCTAGAATTCTGCTTGCTTTGGGGGCAGGGCTGATACGTTGATATTTGATGATGACTGTTTATGACTTGCGAAGTCACAAATGTTAAAAACTCAAAATGACTTGTCTTCCGTGTTATTTATGTTGTGTGGCTTTCACAGCTTTTATTTTATGTCACAGAACCTCAAAACCCAATAAAGATGGATTTTCACAGTATTGGACCTTTCATAATGTTCTTTACCTTTGCATTTTTGTCATATACATTCAAAATTCTTCACATTATACTTCCGGATGAACCCCAGAACACTAACGCCAGGAGATTTTCACCCATGTGATTGTGGTCACATGATTTTAATTGTGTTGCAGCATGGATCCTTAAGTATCTTCAGGCTGCTCAGGTGGGTTTGCCCCATATCATACACAGTTATCATCCTGTTACAGGCTTGGTGACTCGACAAGTGGGTGAAACATATAGAATTAACACAGATTTCTCTTTTTTCCCTTTGTCTCTACTATGTCACTATGCCTGCATGTAAGTCATAAGGTAAGTCAGAGAAGTCCTGGAATTTGCATGTAATCTTTATCTAGTGTAATGGTTATGAATAAATATGACTTACTGGCCATTTTCAAGGGAATTCATATGGTCAAAAACAGTTTATAGTCACTTTTTAGTCATTATTTGTTTATCTTGCCCACAGTTGACAGTGATGCACATGCATACTCACATGTCCCAGGAATGGATGGATCAAAGAATAAGTTCCTAGGTGCATTTTTTAAAGGAATTTTTCGATAATGATTCCCTAATTTTTCTGAAGTCCAGCCCTTTATAATGAACAAAAGGCACAGGAACTTAAAATACTCCTCTGCTGCTCTTCTTAAAAATGGTTTAAAACAGCAATGATGTGGCAGTTGCAACACCATGGGATGGGGCATAAAGCACTCACTGGGGTTGAATATTCTGAATAAAATCTACACATTCACACATTTCTTAAATTCTTCAGTACTCGAGTGGCTGGTTTTCTTGACTCTAGGCTTTAAATTGTACATATAAGGACTGTGTGGCCTGTTACATCAATTCAGATACCCTTTTTTACCCTGAACAGCATGTACACCTATGTTAACAGCCGACTGGAAAAGAAGTTGATTTAATGCCACAGCAGTCACCCACTGCTTTTAACATATGTAAAATATCTTTAAATGAGTGTAACCACAGTTTCAGGACCAGCACATTCTTGACTGATTTGTTTGATATGCGAAATCCAAAGTGAGCAGCAGAGTGACGGCCGAATGCGAGAGTACAGTGAAAGGACACTAATTCAGAGACTCCCACAGCGAGGCCACTGGACAGATGACACATTCACATTTCAAAGTGAAAGAAAGCTTCACATTTCAAAAAGACACTGCATTTCCTGCTTTGTGGGAACAAAAACAGCCAAGGTGAGTGTGAAGCTTTCATCTCAGTGGCCTGTGGTGATGATTAATTAAAAATTTCTCATCTCTCATTGCTGACTGTAGATTAATCCGTTAAGACATTCATAGCAATGTTAAATAACACTAAGCCTGCAATCCTCATTTTCAATATACAGAGTCAAATTCAAGCTACAGCTCTTATTCCAAATAAGTTGATCCACTGAATAAATTGTTAATAAGAGCATGCAAACACTGAAACCCAATATTTGATTTGAAAACTACACAAAGACAATGTATCAGATGTCAAAACTACATAGTGTACCCATTTTTAATTTGATGCCAGCAACATGTTTCAAAAAAGTTGAGCCAAGGTCACATTTACAGCTTTGTGCCATCATGTCCTTTCATCAACACTCTGCAAGCATTTAGAAACTAAGGAGACCAGCTGCTGCCATTTTGAATATGAAATGTGATCACATTAGTCACGTTTCCACATTAGTCACGTGATGTAATCAGTTGTGACGGTCACATAATCGTTGACCAACCTCCTCGCTGGTGTAAAATGCAAACAGTGCCTGCACCCAGACCTGTGGTGGTATGCTTATCATGCGTTATTCTTTCGATTGTAAAATTTATCAATAATCCTGAATCCTACTATTTACTACTCATCTTCTGTGGAGCTTTACAATGCCACTTGTTTCCTGTTGACATCATATCCTGCTCTAGGTATACCCAGTCAGCATTCAGTTTAAGTTGTGCCAATGAGTTTTCAATGCCATTTGGAGTAACTACTCCGAAGCAGGGACTCAGTTAGACACGGTCAATGTTCCTGTAATTTAACCCATGCGAATAGTTCCTGGAGTGGAGCGACGCACCAACAGCCCCAGCCCTGTAAAATTACCCCAACCTACCTGCAGTGAAAACGTGCTCAACAGTCATATCGTCATATTGTAATATTTTACATTTCATAATGTGCCAAACATTTTCTGTAGGTCAGGTCAAACATTTTTGTACGTCAGGATGACAGGCAGGTCAGTATAGCACCCAGAATCTTACTGAAAGGCGATGCTACTGGAACACATGCGGAGACAGCTGTGTGAAAATGAGGTGATTTAAGCGGCTGTGGGAACACGCGGGACTCAGAGAATTAAGAACTCAGATGAGAGACGCATCCTTCCCAAGGGCCTGGGCTCCTCCAAGCCAGTGGGGTGCGCTGGTGTTTCCCATGGTGAGGGCAGTTGGCGGTGCAACAGTGGACCCAGCACTGCGGCAGAGTGCAGTATCCGGACATGGTGCAGGGGGGCACCATGTCCTCAGTCCTGGAGATGACGGTCCAGATGAAGGTCTCCGGAGTCGGACTCATCATCTGACGGGGGGGGGGTCATGGAACACAGAGGGATCTCCTGTCGAGACAGTTGGCAGGACCAGACTCACTTTAAACTCAGAGAGTTTTTTTCTCTCAAATTTATGATCTCGGAGAACCACTGACTATTCTCTCGCAAATTTGCTAGTTGTTTTGCATAAATTTGCCATTTTAAAGTCAGCAAAACTCAATTTTTTTTCAGAAATTTGCCATTTCTTGAAGATGTTTTTTTTTTAGTCCAAAGTAACCCTAAATTGCAGAAGGACATCAAACTGCAGCAGTATCCACTCTCCAGGACACTAGTGTGTGGTGATACAAGATACAAGGAAAGATAGAAACAAAATGTAACACAAGGGGCACATTGCACTTTCAAGGTGACTGTTTACATTCTTACTCACGTAGTCGCAGTGTCATGAATGAGTCAGATGTGCATCTGTGCTGCATGACGGCACCACATAAAAATGTCCTTTTCATACAGTGACATTTCAAACTGTACTGGCTGTTCTGGATGTTTGCTTCCTTCATAAAACCATGGAAATCCTTCAGTGTTAGATCATAAACCAAGCAGTCAGTCAGTTTCTCCCATGGTTTGTCCTCCATCATGATGCAGAGAACTTTAGTGCCCCTTCTCAATTTCAATTGGTTGGCAAGTGAGCAGTGACAACTGTGTGATGAAATTGCTAGTGTCTCTGTTTGGTCAGTAAAAAAAAAACATGGCTTGCGCTGAGATGATCATTCGGATCAACATCAAAATCTAATCACTTGTTCCTCATTCCATTTCTGACATTTCCTGAAAATGTACGTAATCAAAAATCTGATCAGAACTTTTTGAGTTATGTTGCTAACAGACAGACAGACCCTGCCGCTTTGCTTGGCAGGGTTAAAAAAAACTGTTACCTTAAAGTGGCCATAGTCAGAAATAAATTCTCAGAATTTTTCAGTGCATTAAATAGAACCTTGGTTGTGTTTTTTCCAAATGTTTCCAATTCAACATACAGATCAAAACTGAATGTGTGAGTGGACAAGAACACACTGTAGTGAAACTCTGACCTGCTGCTGGGAATCAGAGGAATGCCAGCGTTTCTCACAACCTACCGGTGCCAGATATTCACGTCGCTACAGCAGAGCACATGGCAAAGCACGTGGGTGAGCAAGCCTGGAGAAATCTTTTACAGAAAATAGAAAATGTGATGAAACAACGAGAAGCAAGATATGAGAATAAAAGACAGCACTGGAAAAAAAAAATAAATGGAATAATTCAGACAAAAGGCGAGTGTGACTCACATGGGGCGAAACAGATGAGACGGAAAAAGACAAAATGGGATTGTTATTCCGACATGAGGGGGAGAAACTGCTTCCGCGCCGTATGCAAGGTTCAATGTGAAAGCTGAACACACAGTCCATTTACAGATAACAGGCATGGATATGCACACACCTACAGTACAGGCCAAAAGTTTGGACACACATTCTCATTCAGTGCATTTCCTTTATTTTGACTATTCTCACTGAAGGCATCAGAACTATGCATGACCACATATAGAATTATGTTCTTAACAAAAAAGTGTGAAATAACTGAAAACATGTCTTATAGTCTAGTTTCTTCAAAGTATGTAGCCACCCTTTGCTTTGTTGATAGCGCTGCAAACCCTTGGTGTCTCTCAATGACCTTCATGAGGTCGTGACCTAAAATGGTTTTCCAACACCATTTCAGGTGACGACCTCTTGAAGCTTATCAAGAGAATGCCAAGAGTGTGCAAAGCAGTAATCAGAGCAAAAGGTGGCTACTTTGAAGAAACTAGAATATAAGACATGTTTTCAGTTATTTCACACTTTTTTTCAAGTACATACATAATTCCATATGTGTTCATTCATAGTTTTGATGCCTTCAGTGAGAATATACAATGTAAATAGTCATAAAAATAAAGGAAATGCATTGAATGAGAAGGTGTGTCCAAACTTTTGGCCTGTACTGTATGTGAATACCATCCAGAAATGCTGCCGTCTTCTCTGGGTCAAAGCTCATTCAACATGGTCTGAGGCATTCATCTGACCACAGAACAGTTTGCCTCACACCATCTTAAATGAGCTTGGTCCCAGAAAAGACGGCAGCGTTTGGACATATTCAAATGACCAAATCTAGCACTTTTACAAAAAAAAGTACAGTATGTATACCACTGACTTGAGGCAAACATCTCCCACATGGACTCACAGAACTGGATCGTCATCCCATAACTACTAAACTTTTGCAGAAGACACCAGGGCATGATGAAGTCTCCGTGTAGCTGAAATAATTTTCATTCCAGTTAAAGCTTTCCTTTTGCTGTACTGGAACACATTAGTGGTTAACCTCTGATTTTAATAACCTGGAAATTTGTCCATTTCAGGTGTGCTGCCCTGTCAACATTCAATAGAAAAATGCTCAGTTGTAAAAGAAATCTAAATAAAATAATGAGTGAGTGCAGTCAGTGTGGATAACCCTACCTTGAGCTGGGTTGGTGGTTTGACACTATATGTCAGCGGACTTTTAAGAAGCTGCACATCATGAGTTGCAATGGTTGCAGTGGTCCTTCTACCACAAATGTCTTCATGAAGCTTTGTCTGAAAATAGGACAGAGGAGACTTAGTCTTGTTGACTAAGATGAAATAGCTTTAATTCACTACACACTGGCAGTCAGATGACACACATAAATATAACTTTCAGAACATTAAATCAAAATTAAAAAAAACAAGTAAAAAGAAAGAAAGGCAGGCTTAAACTGTACCTGAGCCACCAAGAACCTCTTCAGAGCATTCCCGGGTTTTAGGTTCATGCCTCGAACCACACAGCACACCAAATAAGGCCTAACGTCCTTCACCTCTGCGCTCACTTGGACTGTGACTGCTGTGGCAGCTTCTGAAACATGAAGCACCCTCACCACCATCTTGTTAAGCTCCTCCACGTCCTCCTTTTCCTCTGTAGCCTTGTCTTTTTTCTTCCTCTGCTGCGGCCTTTTCTTCTTATCCAAGTTGCGGCCCCCATTGGCGTCGGCTCCTTCCTCCCTCTGACGTGCTTTTCCTCGAAGGTAGTCTAGGATGGATTTGGTTTGGCAGCCGTTGACCATCTTCTCCAGTCGCTTGTCACTTAGCTTGTTGCCCCTGAAGTTGATCTCCTTCAGCTTAGGGCAGTCACTCAGGCCTGGCGGGATCTCGCTGAGCTTGTTGTTGGAGAGGTCCAGTAGCTGAGGAGACATGCATCAATGAAACTATGAGTAGAGTACGACATTTTAGAAACAGCATCACCTTTCCAAAGATATCCAGCAAAATAAAGCACATGCTAACTACACCATTAACAGAGATCAATATGATAAGAAACAAATGGCCTGCTTACTACTAAAAGAATATAACAATTACACAGTGCACAGGAACTTGTGGTGAAGTGAAATCTTCTACGTGACTGGTGCGTGGAATCGTACGTGTAGATTTCAGTCAGGATGGGAGGGATTTGTGTCCCTCAGTATTTGTAAAATGTCCATTTGCCCCCCGCCACAAAAAAATAAAATGCTGCTTTATGTGAGTAATGGCAGTTGTGTTGTTCATTTTCATTTCCTTGATTATTTGTTGATTTTTGATAGATGTTAATTTTATGTAGTTGTTGACAACAGTCAGGTGCTTTACTCATTTTAAGTTCATTTTTTCCAGATTATCTTAATTTTTATTCATTTTTCTTTATTACTTGGCAGTTTTCCTCATTCCGTTGCTTACTTTTGCCCATTGTGTTTATTTGACCATTTTCTTAAACATTTCATTAAGTTTAGTTCACTTTTTCGATTATTCTGTTCAATTATACTAATTTTCTTGACAGCTTTGTTTGCCTTCCCTTATTTTCTTGGTTTATTTATTTTGTTGAGCTTCTCGACTATCTTGTTAATTTATTTGATTTTCTTGATCCCTTTGTTCATTTTCTTAATTATTTTGTTCATTCTTTAAATTCATTCCCTTGATCATTTTCTTCATTTTTACTCATTTCCTCGGGAATTTACTTGGGAATATTAGCGTACGTGTACAATCCACAGACTTCTGAGGCTGTGTGACCCATCGCATTTTTCAACAGATATTTCAGGGATGAACTCGTTCCGTGCTGTGCGTGCCAGCCTTTCGCCAGCTCACAGGTACCTTGAGGGCCGCTAACTTGTGAACGTCTCCACTGAGCTGTGTGATGGAGTTGTCGGAGGCCACCACGGTGCTGAGCAGCTCCAGTCTGTCCGAGTAGAAATCAGCGGGGAATGTGGAGATGTGATTCCTGGACACGTTGATGGTGGACAGCTTGGTGCACTGGCTCAGTCCCTCTGGCAGCACCTCCAGGCTGTTACAGCTCACATTGAGAGTCGTTAGCTCCTTCAACTCGGTGATTCCTTCTGGTAAAAGCCTGAGGTTGTTGGCTGACAGGTCCAGCACCTTCAGGCACTTGAGGCTCCCCACAGTGTGGGGGAGAACCGCCAGCTTGTTCCTGCACAGGATGAGGCTCTGGAGGTTCGTCAGACGCTGCACGTCCTGGTGGATCTCCGTCAGACTGGGACACTGACTCACTTCCAGGTAGTTTAACAGTGATAGAGAATAAATGGCGGGTGTGAGGCCGTGAGTAGAAATTCTACTGTCAATTACAGAACCCTGTAAAACTAGTTCGCGTCTCTTTTCCCACGCTGCTTTCTCTATTTCTGGCCATTTCTGCGTTTCGTCCATGCTGCTGATGTTCTGTCTGTTATTGTCAAGTCCCTCCAGGCCAAAATTACACTTCCGCTATGACGTTTCAAAGTAAAAGTGCTTTGAACGTGCGTCAACTTCAACATGACATACTTGTTTTTTTAAATTTCACGAATCAAAAAGTGTTTCTTCTGGTCATTGTAGTTACTTGTTATATACGGCTATTAAAAGTAAAAAAACGAGTGGTTATGTGACTTTTATTTTAGAATACAAATATCAAAATGGAAAAACAATGTGGTTTTCTTTGTCATTATGAAAAGTTAATGTGTAGTTTGATTCTCGTTTTCCATTTAAAATATCAAAGAATAAAATCTCACAGACGAAAACGAACCATGTCCCCTTTTTCATTCTTTGAGACCGGAAGTTGTCATAAGTAACTGTGGCCATTTGAAATCAGTTTTAACGTCTGAGATTGTGTCGGATTCGGAAAAAAACAAGGATTGTTTCTACGTTTCTTTCATAACATGGACACGTGAAAAACAGGAAAACAGATACATAGCACCTGGGCATTATTTTCAGCGTTTCTGGATAGAGTAGCGAAACCGTAACTAACTTGATGTTAGCTGCTGTTGATGAATAAAATGTAACAAACATTAAGTCGATCTGAATATAACAAACATTAAGTTGATTGTAGTGTAGATTTGACTACTGTTTAATCCATAAGAAAGAAACATCAAAAGCATTGGGAATGAGGAACGTCCAGTATGAACCTATGGACTTATAAATTAGTAAGTGGTCAGTAACATAATAGAACCCAGATGGCTTGGGGAGAAGTGACCTGAGAGGGGGAGCCCAGTGTCCATCTTTGGGCAAGCCATCAGAGAAGTTAAATTAAAAACATATGGTGGTAACCAGACTTCAGACACAGACTTGATCAATAAATATGTTTAATGGTGGAATATGTCTGACATGAAGGATAGTGAGTGATGTGTCAGAAAAGCCCCGATGTGCTGTATGTCAGGCGGGGAAATTAAGGCGTGACAAGTCGCCAAAACCCCAGGTCACTGTTAGGAAATGCGCCCTCTAGTGGACACGCTAAGAAACTACACTCATTATTAAAAAGTCTTTCTGCACTTTTTATGTATTTGTTAATTTATTACAACTTTGTTTTAACCGTATACAGTGGACATGTGATTGTTTATCAGGATTATGTCTTGTGAAGCTGTTAATCAGCTGTTTAAAAGAACAACTAACACAATAACATGCAGTTAGCAAACATCTCCATGTATCTATGCTAACAACTTAATCGCTTAATAACATAAAGTTAGCAGCATTTAGCTTAGAACATATTGATTTTTACACTGAAGATGTTCAATTAAATGTACAGTGTTACCCCGGGTTATGAGATTAATCTGTTCCGGGATCAAGCTCGTGAAACAAATAACTCATGAGCCGAACCCAGTTTTCCCATAAGCATACATATAAAACCACTTAATCTGTTCCAAGACCCCCCCCAAAAAAACTCCCATATATACATTCCTGTATGTTTACGTAAGGTATCTGGAAAATAATGTTTATAATAATAATAATAATAATAATAATAAACTTTATTTATATAGCACCTTTCAAGAGCAAGAAGTCACAAGGTGCTTT
>JAQQAE010022914.1:0-10154 GCA_029823295.1 Pseudamia nigra
TGGATAAGTTGAGTCATGTAGTGTATGTTGAGAGCTTTTATTGTGAAAGGTTCTCATGCAACAGTTCACATCACCTCCTATGGTTTTTCTCTGAGAGATGAATGGGAACAGAAAGTTGATACTGTGCTTTTAAGTAAAATAAACTAATCTTTTGTTTCAATTAGCATTATGTCTTCTTAACTAAACTATTCTTTTGTTCAAAATGTTTGATCTATGCAGTATTTAATGCAAAATGTTCTATATTCTCTTTAACTTTAAGAAATACTTCGCAGTAGGAGGTGAGTACATATCTAACAGGCAAAAGTACCCTTATACTTTACTTACAGGAATAATGAGGTGAAAAAGGGTATTTAGTGGATTTATTTTGTTACATAGCAAATAATATTCATGAATCTATACCCAGGATAATTTAGATACACGATCTGTGCCTTTGAGGTAAAACCAGCATGACACCCTATTAAAGTGAATTTAAATTAGAAACTGATTAACCTTGTGATAATCAAAAAGCTCCATTGTTCTGGCTCCTCCATAAAGGCAGTGTGCCATTTTTCTCTGCTGTGGGACATTTTGGTGTTGTGATAATTTGCACTGCATTTAAAGGTGAAAGACTGAAGGGTTTTTAAAATGCCTGGACCAGGAGACAAAGCCTCTATTCAGTGAAAATGACCTTAGATTTTGTTTTGATGGAATGAAAACAAAAGCAAAACTGGAGGGCCAAGTAAAGACTTTGCACATATGAGCTGAGGAGACTAAACACAAGCAGTAATCCTCTTTAGTGCAGCAGCTTCTGATCAATATTCAAGTAAAGTTCTCACTGACATCAGAGCATAAATCTACTCTGCATGCTTTGACAGTGTTAAGTTTAACATTTCTATCTTCTCCCGTGTTCATTAGTTGGATGGAATTTGGATTTCTTCAGCTCTCCAAAGCTTAAAAGCATGACTCAGGGACTGATTTGACACATTGCAGTATTTCAGTTAAGTGTCGGCATGATTTGGCAGTCCTCGTCTGCTTCGAGACTCAATAAAGTAACGTAAAGTGCAAACATAAACAATGTGAATGTCTGTCCCTACGTGCAATTTTCCATGAAAAAGCTGCTGAGATGAAGTTGAAGAACATTATGGAGCCTAAAAGCATAATCAAAACTGAGCATTAGTGCTGTTTGTGGATGTGAATAGCACAGATGAATGGTTTTTCTGTAACCTCGCACGTCATATTTTCTCTGTCAGCGTTCACTTTATATATAGTAACCTCTTATTTAGATGTCTGGTGTTGCAGAGTGACAGTCGGTGGCTGATGAGAGGAACATTTGTGTCTGTTATCAAAGCTAATTGGTATATTTTTGTCTAAGAAGTAATTAACAACAGTCAAAAAATAATGTGTTGATCTGACATTGAAAGAATATTAATTGAAAGGCTTTAACACTTTGCAGTAATTAGGTTTGATTTTGAACACTATACACATCAATACACAAGTAATTACTTGCGCATTAATTTTTTCATATAATTTTCTAAGCATCTGGTAGGATATATAACAAACCACAACAAATACTAGTGTTATATTTTCTTTTTTTTTTCCATACAGGAAGCACTTTTCCTGCCCTATTTTGTACATTCTGGATACACTTCTGTAGTGAAATATACAAATATATGAGACCTAATTGATTTTAAATGTGTATTTTATCACCGTTTACTTTTATCTTCAGTGGGATTATCACACAATAAACAAAAGAAGCAAAATAAAGGCAGCTGTAAATCTAAAACTTGGATGTTGACTGAATATGGTTGGTGTGTAAAATGTCGATGTTTCTTCAAAATGTCCTGAAACGAGAAAGAACAAGAGTGCAGACCTCTGCTTTGCAGAACTTAACAGAACCTATGTAATGTTCTGCTAAGATTTGCTTTTTTACACTTGGTTCACTACCTTCATCAGTAGCTAATGTAATTTGTTTCAAAATGTGTAAAGACTTATACTTTTACATTTAAATTGACTTTGAAGCTGTAAATACTAAAGAAGTTGTCACTGAGGTGGGTCAAATGTAACACAAGATTTCATCACTTTTTCCTTGATATGCAGTATGAGTTATTGTGCGTTAATTGCATTAATTATGTTAAAATTTTTAATCTAATTAATCATGCAAATGGTTTAATCTGGATTAACGTGTTAATTTTGACAGCCCTAGTCGACAGCTTTATTTACTACCTTTCAGTAGCTATTTTTCCTCAACCCCCGTAAGTATAAGCATTCTGGATCACTATATCTGGAATATTGTTCATATGTGGATCAAACTTTGTGGTTTCGTAGAATCTATTATGGTGTTATCCTGTGTTTTTTGGCTAATTTTCCTAGGTGTTATTTGTGGTGTTTTAAGGACAAATATTGAATTTGGCCCTATATCTCAAAATTGTGAAGAATCTCCTGCATCCAAATGATGATCCAGATCACTACCACAATCTAATCGATTGGTCTTTATGCCACTTCTGACCCATGCTGGAAATTTCATCCAAATCTGTTCATAACTGCAAGTTACATTATGAACAAACATACAGTAAATAAATAAACTAAAAAACACTCATAGAACACAGACCTCCGCCAAGCAGCTCATTTCCCCCCATAATGTGATTTAATGTGATTTACACCCAACAATAATAGGTCTACATTTATTTTATCTACATTATTGGATTCTTGACCATGAAAACATACACATAACATTCATATCATTATTAGTTCAAAACAAAAATCCATATTTCCAGAGTGGCGGTGTTCATCTAGATCTAGCTCCATGTGTAATGATTACGATTGGCGCTATATAAATAAAGATTGATTGATTGATTGATTGATTCATTGATTGATAAGAAATCAATCGGCACTATAGTGATTCATCAGACTGTTGAATACAATTTGGTGTTAGTTGCAGGTCTGTAGCATTCTTTGTTGCCTTACAGTGCCAAATATTCCATGAGAACCTTAAATTAGACTATTCTGGATCAAAGGATCCAGATGAAACTTTGGGATATTGTAGAATCTACTGTAACAGTATCTATTCTTTTCCCAAGCATTCTGGATATTCTTTAGAGTTACATGCAAAAATGCTGAAATTGGCCCTATCTTGATAAAGAATCCTTCAAATATTCCCCATATCCAGACAGTGATCCAGATCTTTCCCAAAATCTAATTGATTGGTTGTTATGCCATTTCTAACTTATCCTGATAATTTTAGCAAAATTCATTCTTGACTTTGTGAGTTGTCCTGTTAACAGACAAATAAACAAACAGACAGATGGGACAAAAACATAACCTTCTTAGCGTAGATAATGAATGAAATCCTGCACGGGGAAAGTCTTGTTTTGTTTGCTTTTGTTTATATGAAGGTATAAAGTCATGCAAAATTAAGCAGAATTTTGTATTACCTATTTTCCGGATTAAAAGTCTTGGTTTTTTTGCATAGTCTGGTGACGGGAGCGACAAATACCTCGGAGCGACTTATATTTTGAATAAATTTGACTATAGAGTGCTTGTCACGCTGACAGTGGCCAGAGGAGACGAGCAGCTCAGGTGCGCACCTGTGGCCGCGAACAGACGCGACATATTCAGCAGAGCGACTAATACATGTTTTTTTTTTCTTCATTATGCATTTTTTGGCTCATGCGACCAACATACCGGAGCGACTTTTAATCAGGAAAATACGGTAAATGACACGGGCCTTTCAAACTGCATATGTTTTGAACATGTTACATAGTTAACCTGTAACAGATCATGAGTCAGAGATACATACATGAACCGATACATATTCAGCTCACGTACAAAACCGTTTGTACAGTCAAAACATATTATGCATCCCTGGAGTTGATCTGTGCAATATTGAAGCAGACTGTAGATCTGTAACTTATTTTGGTGATCAAATCTCTTAAAAGGTTTAGACTTTAGACTCGGAAGCAGAATGATTTTAATGACCTCCCAACTAATGTCAAGAAAGAAAGGAAGGAAGTCTGCAAGGAAGGACAAGGCCACAGTGTTTAGCAGGTGAGATAAGTGTCATAAACAAACACTTTGAAACATGCCACGTTTCATGGACCTGAGGCACCTCCCAGAAGGCATCAGTTAGAAAAAGTAGAAATTTTGTTTGCTCTAATTTGAAAAGACACTGAGGGAAGGGGGAACCAATAATCAGAAATGATCTGGTAGCCATGTGCTGAAGTCTTTCATGTTTCACCCCATCCATAACGCAAACCGTTATGGATGGGGTGTGTCAATCTGATCAATCTCAGGAACTTGAATGTGTCTTCAAATGCAGTCGCTAGTACCCTCAAACTCTATCAAAGGTCATGTAAATTATTGGTTCCTGTGGCTAATAAACTCATCTTCTACACCTAAGGGAGCTCTTGGTTTTCCTTTTCCTGGAATGCTCCTCAAGAGAGCCAGTATCAGTAATGATGAAATGTTTTTTCTCTTCATTGAATTGTTCCTTGCCATATCATGGATTTGTACAGTAGTTGTAGTAGCACCCTTCCTCTGCACACAGGCAACAGATGGTCTAACACACTTTGAAAAGACAAGAAGGGGAACAAATGAAGCCACCTGTGAAATGAACACCATTGCAGGTGACTACCGTGTGGAGCTGATCAAATCCAAAGCGTGGTCTGGGTTAATTAACACTTTTTTGTTCACTAGATAATTTTATACATGCTCTCACATACTGTAGTTTGGATGTCTTTAGTAGTATTAATGTACTATGTTAAAAATAATAGAAGTAAAGAAAAAACACTGACAGAGAAGGTGATGGTATGATGTGGTCAGTGTTAATGTTCCATTTCAGTGTGTTACTAATGTGAGTGCCAATGAATCAATGATGGTTATGGGATCCCCTGAGGAAATCAGTGGGGACGCTGCCAGTTTTAATGTGCTGAACTGCTTTAACTATTTTCTCACAATACTGTGCAACATGGTGGTGCAGTGGGTAGCACTCATGCCTCACAGCAAGCAGGTCCTAGGTTCGATCTCAACATTGGCCGGCCGGGTCTTTTCTGTGTGGAGTTTACATTTTCTCCCAGTGTCTGCATGGGTTTTTGCTGGGTACTCCAACAACATGCACTAGATTAATTGGGCCCTAGGTACAAATGTTATTGGTCTCTATATGTGCCTCTGGCCTAGGTTGTCACTGCAAATGAGAAATGGTTCACAACTGACAGACAATTGGCTTAAAAAATACTGGAGTTTGTTGTCTGCTGTGAGACCATTACGGTTTTATCACCTACACACAAATATTGAAATTGAGCTGTGGTTGAATGTTAGAGTGTTTGTGTAGAGGGAGAAGACTCATTACAAAAGGCTTGGAACCCTTTTGGGTTCCTGTACTGAGGGTGAGAGGGTGAGATTAAAGGCTGTTCATCTTTACCCTGCTGTCTTCTCTGTAGAAAGCTCCAGGTCCAGTGACAAATGCACAGGTCAATGCTCATTTCCAGCAGTTTGCTGAAGAGAATGGCTATCGTATCAAAGGCTGTGCTGAATAGAATGCAGGAGTGAGTGTTGGATGACGCAAGGTGTTATAGTATGAGGAAAAATAAAACACCACTGCTTCTTTTACACTTTTACTGAGGAGAATGACTCCCCTCTCCTGAAATCTACAGCTGTAGTACTAGATTGCAATTGTAGTGCATTCATTTGCAGTCATGGCAGTATGAATAGAGTGGGCAGAGCTGTCATAATATTTTCAAAACAAAGTATGCACACAGCCAAACATACATTTCTCTAATTGTCATCTTTTTTATTTCTGCTTCCTATGTCATGATAGGTTTGGGCGAGTAACTTCCTGCCTAATGAGCCAGCTCTGTCTGACCGCTGTCAGAAATCGTACTACCTGAAACACGGAGAGCCACTGCTGCTGCAGTATGCCAAGCAGGAGGCTGAGAAAAAGGTACAACGCATTTACATACATAGCTTAGATTCAGTTCATGAAGCCTGTTTATTTAAAATAACCCCATTGGAGGAGTGCTGTAGCAAGACTTAAACAATTATAATAACCTCAATACATAGCATACATCAAAGTGAAGCATCATAAAATAATTGTCATCATAAAACCATAAAATTAAAAAGGAAACAAAAAAACAGCTTATGCGCACATAGCATAGTAAATTAAAAAACATGATGTAGAATGAGCACAGAAACTTGGTGTGGTTTACGGGTCAATAAGATGGCATTTAATGCCTCTCCACATGCTTTTTAAATGATAGTTAATTTTCAGTCAAACATATCTGTGGAGGTAAATTGTTCCAATATACATTTTAGGGACTTACCATAATAACGCACCACTACATTAATTTGTAATGTCACAAGTGTAGTTTATGTTGTATGAAAAAGATCACACATATATTGTTCCTTGTTGCTTTTTAATGAATTTTCTAACTTAACTAATTAAACAAAAATGAGAAAGAACCAAAAAAATCAAGTAATTCAAGAAGTACATCTTTACATGTACTGGTCTATTGTGTGTGTGTCAATAGTCTCTGCTGCTCTAATGGTGGTAAGTTGGAACCTGTTTGTGAGGTGTAAGAGGTGGGTATAGGTTCTGGTTTCTGGTTGTTACATGTCATCGACCAGGTTGTAGTTGGTCTGTTGTTGTTCCTCTGGACAAATACCGTGGTACCCCGGATAACGAACGCTGCTGACAATGAAAAATTCGGATACCGAAGAAAAAAATTGGCAAAAAATTTGAACCGCATAATGAAAAAAAATTCGCTCGACGAAAGAAGACGTGTCTATGGCTGGGTCACGTATGTGTCACTTCTGGGTCTCAACGAGAAGGACCTGGAAGTCAGAGCACGCTGACCCGGAAATGAGAGCGCTAGCGCTAGTCGCTAGCGGCTAGCCGGCTGTGAAACAAGACTGCCTCACCATCGGCATCTATGAATCAGCTCAATTCCTCAGTGCAGAACCCAGCAGCCTCTGCCTCTGTTAGCAGCCTCTGCCTGTGTTAGACCCGGCAGCTCAGGTGTCTGGAGTTGTTTGCAGTTATGGACGTATGCAGTGTCCACTGACACACTACCAAGTCAAAAGCCAAGGTAAGAATACATTCTAAATCATTTTTAGAACTAATTTCATGCATTCCGTTTCAGATAATTAACATAACTTCCTTTTCAAATAATAATAATGAATAAATGTGCACATACGGGTGTGTAATACATACTTTATATGGGAGTTTGTCGGGGGTCCAGAACGGATTCATTGGTTTTACATGTATTCCTATGGAAAAAGGCACTTCAGATAACAAATGATTTGCTTACAGAGTGTGACGCCGGAACGGATTAAATTCGTTAAGCGGAATACCACTGTAATGCCAGTGCAAGCACACTGTTGTGGAGTGATGGGCATTTACTGCTCTGGCATTTGACTGATGGTGTGTCCTGCCTATAGTATTCCAGTGGCATGATTCCAGTCAGGATGCCCCAGTTGTGGCATTCTTCCAGATGTCAGTTTCTCTAAAACTGTGTTGCCTTTTTATAGGGTTGGGTGTGTATGATAGAGGAGCAGTCATGTGGGATTGGTTACATAAAAGCTTTGTGTGCTCTTCCCCAAAAGTGTGTTTTGGGACACACAATAATCAGGCATGACCAAATCTTACATGCTGGAATTATAAAGACAGCCATACATCCATTTGTACAACTGATTTTATTAACTGAGAAAAGCTCTCCCTAATTGGTCCAGAGCTAATGAGTATATTGTTGCTCTGAAAGTTACTTTTTTTTTTTTTTTAAGAAATGAGTCTGAGGACATGGTACCATGATATGACCCTCACCTCCAAATCTTTGTTATTTTCTAAATCTGGTTTGCTACATTTCCTAGTTTCATTACAGCTATCCTTTTATTGCAGTGTTTTACCAATTTCACAGTGGCAATATAATGCTGAAAGTCTTCAGGCTTTATGGAACAGATATGGTAAATCAACCACTTATACATGCTTTAAAAGGCATGTTTGATTTAATTACATGCTTGTTTTGCTGCAAGAATCAGTCAGTTAATTACCTAGCATACACCCCTGAAATCTGAATTTGATGATCACAAGCAATATAATAAATGGCAATGGGAATGTTAAGGCAAACTGCATGATAATGGCTCATAATAAACTGCAAAATGATTGATTCTAAATAGAAAGTTTCAGCAGCGCTGACATATGTCTGGAAATGATTGTTCTGTTTGCTTCATTTACTTAAAACTTTTCCCTGTGGCTCTCTCTGTTTCTTCTTTATATTCTTCTATTTCCACTTTGTCTGTCTGTCGAAGATGCTCATTAACATACTGTAATGCTGCAGCATCCGTCAACCTGCGAGAAGATTAGGTAAACTAACTTCGAGTAAGGGTGTGTGGCCATATATTACCCACATTATGAGTGCATAAATCAGTTTACATGGTTGCTTGTGGGGACGAAATGCAGGTCTCTACAACATAGTATAACATTTCCAGTTTCAGACTTCATTTATGGTTGGGGTTAGGTTGAGTCATGATGTAGATTAAGCCTCCAGAAACTGAATGTAAGTCAAGGCAATGTCCCCTAAACACAGAGAATCCTTATGTGTGTGATTGCCCAATTATGGGTAGCAGCAGTAATAATTGGTGACAGCACCTAATACAGCAGTCAATGCATTAAACACGTTGGCAAATGTCTTATTAGTAAGCAGACGCTGGGTGTAAACCGTGAACAAACTTTCTGAAGGAGAATTAAACTTGACAGAACCAGGATCATCTTTTTTCGCTTTGCTTCCAGAAGCTGCAGAGACGTGTCTTCTGAAACTTCATGCTTAATATGCTTAATCTCATGTCATAGTTCCAGTTAAAGCCTTCACTCGTGATAAACCAGTCCAGCGTGTTGTCAGTTTATCTTGCTCTAATGAGATTAATAGCACCACTTCAGCACCCAAGTGTAAGTCATACTTAAGTCATAGATACAAGTAATGAATAAATTATGATGTATTCGTTACTGAGGTTATATAGTAACTATTTTATGCCTGTCTTTCTCTTTTACAACCATGTTTCCTCCACTGGTATGTGTTCATATTCAAAAACTGGACAACACAGGCTTTAAATTCTAGATGATTTTTGTGTTTGTGTATGTCAGTTTAGACTGTACAGAATTTGACTCTTTAAATATTAAATGAGTCAATTCTGGATGTCACGATGCTGGGTTTCTGTAGGCGTGGTTTTTGGCAGGGACTTAGTGATTTGTAGAGGATGGGGGCATGGTTTGTGAACTCTCATCAGCGTAATGAGGTGGAGCTGTGGGAAACGAAGGTAATTTACACAGCTGCGCAAACACAGGAACTAAGAATGGAGAATTGAGGATTCAAAGGCACACAAAGATAGTTGGACACGCCAGCAGCTTGCCAGAGACAGAGCAAAACAGACCTGAGCCATTGTTCTGCAGAATGAAGCATGGCACTTTTAAATCACACGCTGACAATATTTGTATGTATACTCACCTTAAAAACCTCTGAACTACATGACCGAGCGACCCTAGCTCAGAGGTAATCGAGATACCGGAAGGACGCGCATGTACCACCGGAGGAGACAGGCCGGGGTTGTGTATGCCAGATTCCAGAACCAGGACGTGTAGCAAATCAGATCACCCAGGGCTAGTGTAGCACATAACTCAAGTCCTGAACACAAACACAGGGTTCGATGAGGTTTAATTACGGGGGTTTATCTTGGTAGCTTAGCGAACAGACTCAGGAATGAGACTAACCGGGAGGTAACACTGGAAAATGATTTTTTTTTACAATGTTAAGTAAAAGAATATATTGTGGTATTCTGGTTTTCTACTAAGTTTCACAATCATTAATTTTTAGAAAATCATGAAAGTCATATATCTATATTATTTGAGGACATCTCTGTTAGTCATATACAGTGGCACCTCGGATAACGAATTAAATCCGTTCCGGCGTCATGTTCGGTATCCGAATTGCTCGCTATCCGAAGTGACTTTTTACATAGAAATACATGTAAAACCAATTAATTCGTTCTGGACCCACGACAAATTCCCATATAAAGTATGTATTACACCCCCATACCTGCACATTTATTAATTAGTATTATTTGAAAAGGAAGTTATGTTAATTATCTGAAACGTAATGCATGAAATTAGTTCTAAAAATGATTTAGAATGT
>JAQQAE010022915.1:0-10154 GCA_029823295.1 Pseudamia nigra
GATGCAGAGGATAGGGTGAGATGGAGGCAGATGATTCGCTGTGGCGACTCCTGAAGGGAACAGCCAAAAGGAAAAGACAAGCAAAGGAAGCATGCAGCGTTAATAATTGCTGAGGCTGTGATCTGTTCAAATTGTTGTCCATCTGTTCAAAATGTCAGGTAACTGTGTGTAGATTGGAACGCGCAAATAATTCTTTTAAGTCTCAATTTCCTCGTGCATACAGTATCATGGCCACGTATGACTGTTGAAGTGATCATCATCATCCATAGAAATACATAGTTCAAAAGAGTTTCATTCACATGGCATGGTCTTTGTTGGATAATTGCAATAAAATAATCAAAACAAGTATTTAAAAAAATAATCAAAAGATACTAAATCAAAGATAAACAGCAGATAAACAGATGGACACATAAAACCCACAAAGGGAGTAAACATTTACTCCACTAAAAAAAAAAGATCTAACCGGGCTATTTTGCTCTCTTCAAAGCCAAAAGGCTTCCTTGATAAAAAGTGTAAAACCACACAAAATGTCAGTGTTGACAGTCCACCATTGCGTGATTCAATTTGTATTTTACCTTGGATCTGACCACAAACACACAGACCAACTAACAGATGGAGGTAACAGTTGATGAGCAGCACCTATACTGAAAAATCTGGAGGACTTTCCCCAGTTTCTGAGGCTGGTAATTCTACTAAACACGTGGTCTGCAGCAGAGGTAGAGCTTGGATTTCCTGTCCTTACAAGAGCCAGGTTCATCATAGGATTTGATGGTTTTGGCGACTGCATGACTTGACTGACCTTCATTTCTTAAAGAAATGATGGACAGTCTTTTCTTATTACTTAACTGGGTGTTTCTTGCCATAGTGTGGATTTGTACAGCAGTTGTAGTGGCACTAAGAGCACTACTGACTGTGTACAAGACAACTGACCATCTAAAACAGGGTTTTTCAACCTTTTTGAGATATGGCACATTTTTATGTTAAGAATAAACCAACCACAAACCAAAAATGTTACAAAATGACTCTTGACAGCCTAACATAGTACGTGTAAGCCACAGTTTAAATCAGTGCATGCTCTGGGCCTGTTTTAATGTACACAAAGCTGATATCCTGGCATAAGGAAGCCAAGGAATCTAATGCAATTACAGAAAAAGTGCTCAAGTAAAAATATTGTTACTTTAAAATTCTGATGACTCAAGTAGACATAGAAGTACTCATAAACAGTACTTGAGTAGGAGTAACAAAGTATCAGATAACAATACTACTCACATAGTGAGTAACTTTATAAACTGGAATTTTTTTCAACTTAATACATTTTTGCTTGTTTCCATAATTATTTTGATCATTTGTTAACTTTTTTTTTGCTTGATTTGTTCATTTTTACAAATTTAGTTTCTTCTTTTGTTTTGGCTCATTTTTATTATCCTTTTTGATTGGTGTGATTATGTTTGCTCATAGTGTTTGCATTTTGTTTATATTTTGTTCAACTTCTTACTATTGTTTTATTTTTGTTCATGAACGTGATTCTTTTCTGTTTTATTCATTTTGTTCAGTTGATGATTTTGTTAATTTTGTGGCTCATTTTTTAAAAATTGTGTTCATTTTGTTTCTTTTTTGTAATTTTTATACATTCTTGCTGAGTTTGTTGCTTAATTTATTCATTTGGATATTTTCCCTGATTATTTTTGATCAGTTTTGTTTTAAAATTCAGTTGATGTTTTGTTCTGTCTCTTTTTTTAACCCAATTCATTGAGGTGCAGCAAAATGTAACTGAGTAAAAGTATTTAGCTGAATAACTACTCTCAGAAACATTTTATAGGAAAACTACCCAAGTACATATCAAGGAGAAAATGTACTTGAGTACTGCTGGTAATTACTGCGCTCCCTACTACCAGTCATTGACATGCAGTATTACTCTACCAGCCACTACATTGCTGGCACTGATGGTGAAATGACTAAATACTATTTTTTGGACGTATGAAGTGAAATTGGATAATTTCCTACAGCACACCCAACAGTCTCTCACGACACAGTACTGGTTGAAAAATCATGGGTCTAAAGCACATTAAGAAGACAAGAAATGGCACAAACTCTTGACAAGGCACGCATATGAAATGAAAATCTTTGCAGGCGTACCTTGTGAATCTGACTCTAAATGTGGCTATATGTTCTGAGTTAACACTTTTTTGTTTACTACATAAACCACACATGTCTTTTTGCATTTTGGATGTCTTCAGCATTTATGTACAATTTCAAAAATACACGCCCTGGAGGAGACACTGTCTGAATTTTTGCACACATAAAACACAGTTTTAGGGGCAAGGCCTTTAAATCTGTAGCAGGTTACAATTATATTGCCTTCCTTCTTAAATTCTGCATTTGTGTTTTATAACTATTCCCTACCCTGTACTAACTGTAAAACCCATTAATACGAGGATGATCCTGCTCTCTTTCAGGTCCTCTTTGCCGTCTTTGACTCTGTCCAAGGTTTTGTCATCATTACTGTCCACTGTGCCATGCGCCGTGAGGTGAGTCCTGTCTCCTCTTCTAATCTGCCTTTAAAGTGCAGCTATGTGACAGTTCCATCATGTCATGTTTATTTATCACGCAGCCTTACACATTGACCTCAGAGCGTCATTCCCCTCCACAGGTGGGATGCATGTTCGCATTATGTCATACAAGTTTCCACTTAAGTTAGAGGTCATGAGGAGGAGACAAGACAAGGACTAGCGTGCGATTTGTGTCTTGTCTTGCTTCTTTTTCTTTATACTGCAGTATGATAGTCCGGCTGTGTCCATCTGATCCGAGGCTGCTTTAAGGAGCTTATGAAGATGCTGTATGGAATATAGTACGATAGGATAAGTCTCTAACAAATGTCCCCTGGTGCCTGTTTGCTATGGGCTCTTCCATGCCCCCAGGGATGCTGATTTTTAAACTCATGTGTGAATGCCCTTGAGACATGCATTTTTTCACAGACACAGCTAACTTGTAATTCCACTACATAGTTCTAATTAATGGATTTACAGTGTCATCAGTTTTCCTTAACTACAAAAGTGTCCTCTGTCGCTGGTGAACACACCTGCAGCTAAGATGTCATTCTGATATTGAATGTGCATCTTAGAATAAGTACATATTTAAATGCTTGGAAAGCTTAGCTGCATTAAATCAATATTACAAAAGCAGTAGGGATCAGAGTACAATAAATCCTGGAATTATTTATTGTAAATATATGAATATCCCCTGTGAGAGACCGAGTGTAAATCCTCTGTAGCTGCCGAACAACAGACAAGGGGAGTGTCGCACAAGAAGAAGCATTTACGAAGCAAAACAAAGGAGAACGGGGTACAAAGTGCAATGTTTTGTGAAGTACACTACAGACAAGAAACGTGATAGCGAGTGTAGCAGCTTGCAGCTCTCCTCAGTGTCGATGAAGGTGTAGAATAAAAATGCCATGGTGGCTCGGGCGACGTGCTGAGATCAGTGAAGAAGTAGCAAGTGAACACACGTGCATCATTAACCGCGCTGTGATTATGTGACAGCAGGAGAGGAGAGCAAAAGAAGACATGTGAAGGGAAGCTTTATTGAATGAAAGAGTGGAGGGAGGAATTTGGTTAAATCGGTAAAGGGTGGAGGGATTGGCTCCAAATAATTGTGTGTAGGGATCTGTGGGAAATACACGCCTGATTCAAGAAAGATGCAGGGGAGGAGGAAATGAAGGCGCTGTCGGAGAGAGCAGTATGCACTCGTAGAGGGGCTCCTCACCGATGGATGAACGCCGGATGCCAGTACACACACTGACAGACAAACACACAGGTGGCAAAAGTACACAGTCTACACTGCAAGGAAAGTAAAAGAGCCCTGTCTGGGAAATGATTTCATGGGTTTGTGTGATTTTCATTAGAAGCCTTCTCTGATTTTAACAAAAATATAACTAGCCTTACCTTAGTTGGACATTCCAGCTTCAGTGAGCTTCTTTCTGTTTTGCTTAGTTTGTTCTTTTTCATATTTAACTTGATTATTGTGGTGACTTTTACTAATTTTGTTGTTTATTTTGTTCAGTTTTTATTAATTTTCTTTAGAATTTATTCATTTTTTGCGTACTTTGTTCATTTTTCTCAATTTATTTGATTCAATTTGTTCATTTTTACTCCTTTCGTCACTTAGTTTGTTCATTTACTTGATTATTTTGTTCATTATTGCTCATTTTGTTGATTATTCAATGTTTCTTTGCTCTGTTGATTATTTCATGTACTGTATACGTTCATGTACTTTGTGTCCATTTCTGCTATTTTTATTTATTTACAGTATGTTCATTTGTTTGACTATTTATGTTCATTTTTTCTGCTTTTTTGCTTAGTTTGCTTATTTTGTTAATTTCCTTGATTATTTTGGTCATTTTTTGGTCATTTGTTGCTTATATTATGTATTTTTGTTCATTTCTGCTTATTTTATTCATTTTTGTTCATTTTTGTTTGTTTTTTGCTTGGTTTGTTAATTTTATTTATTTACCTTATGTTGTTCATTTTTTTGTTCACCTTGTTGATTATTTTACATATTTTTGTGCATTTCTGCTTATTTTATTCATTTCGGTTTCTTTTACTACTTTTGTTCATTTTTGCTCCTTTTCTTGCTTGATTTGTGCATGATGTTCACTTACTTAATTATTTTGTCAATTTTTTTGTTTCTTATTTTATGCATTTTTGCTCATTTATGCTTATTCTGTTCATTTGTGTTTAATTATTATTTTGTTAGTTTTTTGCTCATTTGTTGATGCTTACATCCAGTTTTTTTCATTTGTTTCATACTTTTTTTGTTCATTTATGCTTATTCTGTTTAGTTATTTGACTATTTCTCTTCATTTTTTGCTCCCTTTCTTGTTCAGTTTGTTCATTATGTCATTTACTTGAGTATTTTGTTCATTTTATTTCTTTCTTTTGTTGCTTATTTTATGCATTTTTGTTCATTTCTGGTTATTCTATTTATTTCTGGGTTTTTTTTGTCTGTTTTTGCTAATTTTTGCTCCTTTTCTTTCTTAGTTTGTTCAGTTGTGCTCCTTTTGTTTCCCAACGGTGTAAAATACCATCAGGTCTTCAACTGCATCTTTATATTCCATTTTTGAGAGGACACAGCTCTGGAAGGAAAGTGCACATTTTCAAACTGACATATATATATTTTTTACCCTCATTTTGGGTCCTGCCGCTTTAAGCACAGCAACAAAGAAGCACCGTAAACAAATGCCACAGAGTAAGGGAAGAGAGGAACGGACGGAAGGAAGGGAAACATGGAGACAGTACAGTAGTTCATGCAATATTAAACAGTCATGGACTCATATCCATCCCATTTGTAGCATCACATCCGCACACATTCAGAAGCAAGACCACCCAGCGAGGATGGAGATGCTGTGGTTTGCTCTTGCGCTGCTTCTTACATGAGGAGTCTTGTTTCCACCAGTGATACTCTTGTGGGATTTGACAACGGCAACTTTGAGAAATGTACCTACTCCTCAGTAAGCAACCAGGATATCAGTAATACACATCCTGATGGGGGGGGGGTCTCAGCATCAACTATGGAACATAATGCACAGGGATCCATTTGATTTGAGCTGTGTTACTCGAACCAGTTCTTTGTCAGTGAGCTGGTGTGTGTTTGCTTAGATGCTGTATGTGGGAGGATGAAGAAAAACAATATGACACTGGAAAGGCCCAGGGGTTGAGCTTCTGTATACTGTGCTGTTAGTTTTAATTAGGACTGTGTGCCACTGATCTCACAAAGCTCAAATAGGCCACTTTGATGTGCGGCACTCCTCTGACTGTTATGTAAGCGGCGGAGGTGCTTTGCGAGGAATGAGACTGTTTCGTTTACTTTTTTAGAGCATTTCCACATATTTTTGTATTCACTGAACATCTGTCATTGCAGTGATAAAGATGTGAAATGTCTAAGGAATGAGTTCTCCATGCTCCGTGCTAACTTAAATAAAGTTCCGACACAAACTTTGCTCCCTTGCATCATTCCCTCCTCCCCCGTTGTCATTCTTTCTCCTCCCCTTGTTCACTTCTATATATATCTCCTTATCCTCCCTCTCTGCCCTCAGGTGCAGGACGCGGTCCGCTGTCGGATGGGAGGATGTAAAGATGACAGTGAAAACTCCCCAGACTCCTGCAAGAATGGACAGGTGCAGATTATGGTGAATAGCATTCCATTTCATCCCACACTGCAATCCATTAGCCTTCAACTAACATGAACCAGGCTGAAGCTTTGCTGAAGCATCAGCCGCTGTAGCATAAAGCATGACAGCCATGACTGAATTGCTCGACCCATAACTGCCTGCTGTGTTTTCTCCTTTATCTATGTTGTATTCATAGGAAGTCATTTTTGTTTGTCAATTCATTTAACATGGAAATGCACATTTAAACTGACTATTGCATTTCTGTTATTATGCCGTATATGATAATATTTCCAATTTGATACAAAGCATGGACACAGCATAGATTCCAAGGTAGTCCTTATTCGCAGTGTATTATACTTACCACTGCGACAGAATTTCTCCTTTAAACAGCATTATGTGTGATATCTTCAGATCTAATCAGGACATGTGATACAATTTTAAATATACACTACCAGGCAAAAGTTTGGACATGACTTCTCCTATGATTTTCATTATTTTTATTATTATGTGATTATTTTGTTGGGTTTTTTCATCGTTTTTAAATTCTTTTTGTTCCTAATTTTATTCATTTTTGTGTACTTTGTTCATTTTTGTCAATTTATTTGATAAAATTGGTTAATATTCATTGTTTTTGTTGCTTAGTTTGTTTATTTACTTGATTATTGTATATCTTTTGCTCATTTTGTTTCCTATTCTATTCATTTTTGTTCATGTTTGCTTACTTTGTTCATTATTGTTAATTTATTTGATCATGTTTGTTCATATTTGTTCCCTTTTTGCTCATTTTGTTGATTACTTTGTTCATTTTTGCTCGCTATTTTGATTATTCATATTTTGTCATCATTCCTGCTTAACTTATTCCATTTCTGTCAATTTATTTGATTTTTTGTTTGTTTGTGCTCCTTTTCTTGCTTAGTTTGTTCATTTTGTTGTTTTACTGTGCTTTATTTTTGTTTCTTCCAACATCTACTGAAGACCTACAAACTGTGAAGGAACATATATTGAATTATGTAATAAATTGATCGACTGACTTTCTTTTCTTAAAGTAATGAGTAAAGAGGACTGTTTTTCACTTTACGGTACTTAACGTAGAGTATTTCTTGCCACATTATGGATTTGTACAGTAGTTGTAGTGGAACTAGTGAGGCGATTGGCTCTGTTCCCACCCTTTCTGTGCACAAGGGAAATAATTGAATGAAGCACATTGAGAAGGCAAGCAATGGCACAAATTAATTGCCTTGTGATTTGGATGACCGCCTCATGGATCTGATGAGAGAATGCCATGTATGTGCAAAGCTGTCATCAAAGCTAAACTGGGCTATTTAGGACAATTTAAAATCTATGTTCTGGGTTGATCTTCCCATGGATACTTTTAGTACTTACTGCATGTACAATGTTGAAAATAATTTTTAAAAATACAGAAATAACACTGAAGGAAAAGGTGTGTCCAAACTTTTTACTGGTGGTGTATGCTGTGTTTTTAAACATCAATCTGCATCACAGTTGTAAAAGAATGTTACTGGAATATTCATTTTCATTCTCCAGCTAAACACATTAGTAGGATTATTGTCTTTGTCAGGGCACTGACTAACCCAGAATATTTTGTGCATGTAAATGTAATCAGTGTCTGACTTTGTTAAGATTAAAACATGCATTTGAATGTGGATTTCAAGTCATAGCAACACAGTCCCTTGAACACATTAATTTGCCTTAAAAGTACACTCATCCTGGTCTGAGAGCACAGAGCTCATGTAAAGTTATCGTGCGTGTTCCCATTGTGGCTTCCACTGTGATAAATCATACAGACTTGAACAGCCTCGCCAATGTCAGTAGGGTCACGCTGGTGCTGTGAGAGGCCCAGGCAACTTTCACAATGCTATTGCCTTTATTTCTCCCTCAGACCTGCTTGTGGTAATGATTATGGGTTTCTAAACGTCCCCGCGAGGTTATCAAGATTAAACTCCGGTGGCATCTTTTTGCTAGAGGAACCTATTGTAACCTGTTGTTTTCCTCAGATTTCATAACTAAGAGGAGCATCTTCAGTTCTACTCTGATAATTGAGTTTCATTTTTAGTTAAATATCATGCATATATGTACCTCTAAAGTATGCTTTCTACACATTTCAAGGCCTATTTTCAGATATCTTCAGAGAACTGCTGTAGAAAAGACACAATACCCTTGAGAACATTAATTTTGATGGATAATTTGGTGAAGCTGCCAGCAGTTACATCAGCAGCGTATTTACAGCGCATGCCATCCTCTCAGGTGTCCCTGGTCTATTCACTGGAAGTCTCATGAGAATGCTAGTCCACCTGACATTTTGAGATGTCATAAAAATTTAGAGTGGTAGTAACACCTTCATGTTAAAGCAGAATTGAAGCTGTCTTCATGTAAATCATTTGATTAGTTAATCTCTAACTCAGTGCCTTCTTCAGCAAATCTGGCTCTATGTCTCCCTCTAACATTTCACATTTATGTTCTCCACTGCATTTCCCCTGCACCATCAGAAGTGTCCAAATGTCAGCTACTGTGCACTGCAGTGTGGCTCTCTGCGCTACGGAACGGCCATGTGCCTTTCAGCGAGCCACACGCAGCCATTTCCACCGCCAACATGCCACCAGACATGTCAGCAAGCCTGTTATCACAGTCTGCCTCAAAGCAACCCCAGCCACGGGCTACACCACAGCCTCGCCTTCAGCCACAACCTCAGACACCCACATGAGCATAACTCCATCGTGGACAATGTCCACAGCCACTCCCATAACCACAACCACGACCACATCGGCAGCCAACCAGTATGTCTCTTGTAGAGAAGGCAGTCAAGTCCTTGGAGACAGAAAGGTGCAATATGTAAAAAAAAAGAAGAAAAAAAAATCGGATTCTGATTACATATTGTACCTTTAAATGTCCAAACTTTAGACTAGTAGCGTAAGTAAAATCGGTGATGTGTATAAGTCTTTGTGTTGTAGTGAAGTAAGACAGAAATGTAGAATATATAGTGTAGTATGCCTTTTGGTATTTATGTGATTTCTTTTCCATGCAAGGGTATATACCGGGGGTCTGCAACCTGCAGCTCCAGGGCCATATGTGGCTCTTTAGCCCCTCTCCAATGGCTCCTGTGGCTTAGTCCATCGATGGAAATAACATATTATGAATCAAAATGAATAAAATAAGCTCTAAATTAACAATAAAAAGAAAAAATTGACTATTTATTGAACAAAAATTACAAATATTCTACACAATATGAACAAAAATTAACAAAAACAAGCAAAATCATGAACAAAATTATGAAAAAATAGGCAAACCTGAGCAAACTAATCAGGACAATTATCCAAAAATAAATCATAACAGCATCTTATCATCTAAATGAAAATTAATTTAAAATAAAATTTAAAAATAATCCACAGAATGGTTAAATATCAAACAAAATAGTGAAGTATGTCCATCTAAACAAGAAACCAAACAAAAATAATGAGTAGAAATTAATAAAATAATTTAAAAAATGAAATAAATAGTCCGGAAGAAAAAAAACAGCAAAAATTAAGTAAAAAAACTGACAAATGTATAAACGAAATGGATAAAAATTAGCAAAGTAATGCATAAAATTAATAAAAAATAACCAAATTGATAGTAACATGTTACTAGCTAAAACATGTCATATGTCATACAAAATGTTAGAATACTGTAATTTTTTGTGGCTCTATACACTTCTTCTTTCTCTCCATCCAAAATTTACTTTTTTGAGTGTAAAGCTTACCGACTCCTGGTATAAACAGTATAATTTTACCAAAAAGTGTATTTAAGTGTGCTAATACTGTCACTGTGGTTTGATGTTGGAGGCAAGACAGCACTGGCTTAATTATATACTTATATTCTGAGGTGTTTCCAATGTTGGCATTGTTTTTAATCCTTTTGCGTCATACATTCCAAGTCATACGGGTGTCAAAGAGGAGATAGGATTTGAGAGAGACAGTAATAATCCTGTTAT
>JAQQAE010022916.1:0-10154 GCA_029823295.1 Pseudamia nigra
AATTAAAAATGTGACATTTTTGGACAGTGCGGCTTATAATCAGGTGCGGTTTATAGTGCGGAAATTACGGTAAATACCTGAAAATAGAAGCTGAAATACTAATCTTTTGTCTCATATTCATCTTTTGATGTCAAACCAAAATGTTTTGAGTGAACAGTAAAAATAAAGGAATTGGCCTCGCTGTTCCAATAGTTTCGGAGGGCACTGTGTGAAACAAAATGAATAAAAATTAGCAAAATAATAAAGTAAATTAACAAAAACTACACAGTACATTTGTTTGTCATCATCAGCAGGTTTGATTCCGTATATTTTGTTCCTGACTCAGAGACGAGGCCTGAAAGAGAGTGGAGTGAGATCACAAAGGCCGCAACTGCTCTGGTGTACCACAGTCAGTAAGTAAAACTTTATTTATAGCACCTTTGAAAACAGTTACATAATGATGCACAGGTTAATGACAAGAATGAGCTCGGGATGGTTTGACTTATTGTTTGTACATCTCATCTGACAATCAGAAACCATTCTGACAGCTTGGACATGTCATCGGCTGCTGTACACAGTACTAGTGTAAAATCAATGAAAAGATTAGAAAAGGAAAGACATCACGTTACAGATGAGAGGCCTTTAGGATATTAGTATCAGAACACACCTGTAGCTTCAAGGAAACAAAAATCTGCTCTAAAACAAAGCATGTACCAATTTACTCCAGATTCTCTAAGGTCTGTGTAAACTGTTCAACTGAACCAACTCTAAAACCTAAAATCAGTGTCTTCCCATAGAATATAATACAAAAAATAACCCACTCTTCCAGATACAAAAGGGACGCATCCAGTGAATCCATGACTTTATTACACAGTCCACTTTGTGTGGTTAGTACGTACACTAACAGTCAAAAGTTTTAGAACACCCCAATTTTTCAAGTTTTTTCTTGAGATTCAAGCAGTTCAAGATCAATAAATAGCTTTAAATGGTACAAGGGTAAGTGTGGAACTGACAGAGGTTAAAAACAACTGAAAAATAATGTACATGTCAGAATTATGCAAAGAGGCCTTTTTCAGAGAACAAGACATGGGTTAAAACAACTTAAAGCTGTTCTGCACCAATGGCAGGAATGGGAATTGATAAGAATTTAGCAATTCCAATTCCATTATTGATACTACGGTACTTATCGATTCAATTCTTTGATGATTCTCCTATTGATTCTCATTGGTTACAGAGGAGAACAAAGAGGCTTATTACTATTACATTTTTGTATTTGTGACATGTTTCAGCTCTGAGATTACCCTTTTCAACCACACACCAAACAAGGATTAGATGTGGATTAAGAATCTTTATCATGTCCCTACAGAAAGTATACAAGTGAGAATAAATTACAACTACAATATATGAGTCGTGCGCACTTTGGTCCACAGAACTGACCTCACGGTGGACCACATCTGCCTGACCATTACCTACTTCCAATTTAACGAAGGGTTCTACTGCCAAAAACAGGGATGTGCCATGCACTCAGCGGTGTCTTCCACAGTGGCCAACCTCTACATGGAAGAAGTGGAAATGAAGGCAAGGTGTTGCTCCTTCAAAAGGAACAACACCTCACCACTGATACAGGTATGTAGACAACACCGTCCAGAAACAAGAGGTTGAAGCCTTCATTGAGCACATCAACTCTGTGGACAAGAACATCAAGTTTACACGGGAAGATGTTAAGGAGAGCTGTCTGGCCTTCTTGTACTGTGCAGTGAAAGCTGAAGAAGACGGACGGCTCAACATTTAGGTATAGAAAAAAGCCACTCATACAGAGCAATATCTCCTGTTTGATTCACACCACCCGCTGGAACACAAACTGGGGGTTATCAGGACTCTGCAACACAGAGCGCCCCAACAGGTATGGCGGGCAGAAAGAAAGAAGATCACATCAAGAAGGCCCTGAAAACCTGTGGTTATCCTAACTGCACCTTTGTGAAAGCAGCCACAAGAAACAAGAAGCAGACAGATGATACAGGAAAAGACCAGAAGAAGAGGAGGAATGTGGTCATCCCACGCATGGCTGGTGTTTCTGAAAAACAGGGAATTTTCAACAAACACCACATTCCTGTACATTTCAAACCTGGAAACACCTTAAGGCAGAAGCTGGTCCATTTAAGGACAAAATACCCAGACACAAGCTGGACAATGTAGTTTATGCAGTCCAATGTAGTGAAGAATGCTCAGACTTGTACATAGGGAGACTAGACGGCTGCTTCACAGGCGAATGGCCCAACAGTGAAGAGCCACATGACAGGACTTGGCCGTCTATCTGCATCTAAAAAGGACAAGAAACAGTCCTTTGAAGACAACAACGTTGGGATCTTGATGGTTTGAAGGAAGCCATTTTGTGAATCTGGAATGACCATCTCTGAATTGGGGAGGGGGCTAAGACACCATCTCTACCCCATCTCCCCTTCTGTTCTTAGAACTCTACCAGCCAAACTGGAACCAATTTCCTGGATCATTCACCCTCCTCCTGCCACCACCCTTAGGGTGGAACCTCTAATGACCCTCTATAACCTTGCCTCTGTCAGGGACCGGTACCCCCAAAGACTTTGTAACGACCCTGGCCCAGGTGAAACGAACACCTTTTAGGATGAAAGGGTAGAGTCCTGAGTCACAGAGTATAAATTCTGGATTTCCGCATTAAACCAGTTAGAACTAAAGAAGCTCCCTGGATAGGTAGCAAAATGTCTTCAATCCAAACAACTAGTCCAGTCGCTGGAAAAGAAAGCCACACGCCTTGGATACCATAACCTAGATGACTGAGAACCTCCACAGACATACTGCCTGGCTATTTTTCTGTCACTATGTTTTATTTCATATCACGACTGCTACCTTAATTCTACCCTAACCCAGTTACCTGCGTAGTCTGATATGGAAACATAGCTCAACGGCAGCATTCACGGGTCTGGAACTGTAAACAATTTGTTCATTTAGGGCATACTCACACTGGGGCCATTTTGGCTCGAGCAGAGCCCCACTTTACACCTTTCCAGTCCCCAGCGCATCTTTGCTCACATTACTGCGGGCCGAGGCTCGATTGGTCTTTTACAGACGCCATCATGTCGTTTGTACATTGTGTGTACGCCATCAAGAAGCACCTGTTTATCAGAAACTGCAGCCGCCGCATTCAACAAATTTGGTATGATGGATCATAACATGGGAAATGTCCGGATGATCGTAATGATTTTAGGGTGAAGTCTGTGCCATTTCGCTCAGATACTGTCAGATACATCATCTTGTACGCGTGCGTGACCAACCATGCCGTGCCATGGCCCACCTCTTCCAACCGCGCTGAGGCCCGAGGCCAGAGCGCGGCTCGCTTCTACTCACATTACTCAAAGGATCCGCGCTAAAGGTGTAAAACGTGCCCAGGCGCGGAACAAACTGCCAGTGTGAGTACACCCTTAGTCTCTTCTCAGCTATTCTCTTCTTCCTGCCTTAAAGCAGTAGTTAGTGCATGGTTGCTGCAGCTTCTAAGCCGGTGTGACTCTGGCAATTATCTACATTTAAAGAATGGGAATGGTGGTTTTATATATATTTAGTGAAAGCAAATTCACACAACCAACAAAAATGAGCTAAGTAACGCAGTAGCCAGAATATGGAGCAGGTAGTGACATTACCTTTTGCGACGGATGCCGTGTTAACATTAGCTGTGCTGCAGGATGTCAGGTATGTGGTGGTGTGTGCTGCATGAAATTGCATGCTGGGTATATAAAGACATTTCCTCCCTTACATGAAATGACAGCTTTGCAAGTATTGCAGGAGGCCCTGCTATCATCTTTACATGTCAAATATAACCACTCTTTCCAGCACTTCTGCCTGGCAACATGTTGGATACCACTGTAAACAAATAAGCACTGCGTGTGAATGATGTCATTGCACACATGACGGGATCAATAACTGAATCGTTAAGGCAAGCACTATAACGACCCCAAGGAATTGATCCACAGGGAGCCGGTTCTCAACACCCATCCCTAACCAGTGGAGGTTGATCAAGACTTGAAAGTCAGTGCTACTACTTTCTAGACGTGGACCAAGTTTATCTGATTAATGAAAACTCTCTCTGTCTGCATAAAAGCAGTGTTGGAACACTGTGGTACTATATGCTTATGAGCATTACTTGAACAGTATTATACAAAGCATTGTGTTGCTATAAAAATGGCCAGAAAAAAGAAATTAACAATGGAAGAGAGACAGACCATAACATTTAAAACTGTAAGTCTTTACTACAGAGAAACAGCAAAGAAAGTCAAGGTTTCAGTGAGAACAGTTTCCTTCACTCAGAAACTGGAGGAAACGCTGACATAAAGAGGTCTGACTGACCCAAAGTCACAACAGAATCAGAAGACAAGTTCATGAGTCAGCAGCTTGGTGATAGGTGGCTCAAAGGGCAAGAGCTTCAAGCACAGATTAACAGTGGTCTTAGTCGAGCGTTGTAATTAATCAAGTAAACTTGGGACACCCCTTGGAATTAGTTGCATCAACTTTCAAGGCTTGATCAACCTCCACTGGTGCAGAACAGCTTTACATTGTTATGTCTTGTTCCCTGAAAAAGGGCATTTTGTATCATTTTGAAATGTACATTATTTTTCAGTTTTGGGAAACTGCCATTCATTGAACTTGAACTGCTTGAATTTCTATTTTTTTTTAATGGAAAAATTGGGGTGTTCTACAATTTTTGACCAGTAGTGTATTCCAATTTCTTCTAAACTTTAAAAGAGAACAGAATAGGCATAGAATTTAAAATACCATGCAACCATCGACAAAGACTACTTTACAATCTAAAGTGCCAAACACCATCATCTTACATTGGCCATAATCAAAAAGCATCTTAAAGATTCTTTTTATTATTCTCAATATAAAATATCAATACAGTGAACTGTGCACCTGTGAACATTTTCAGAAATAGCTCAAGTGTTTGTTTGCTTCAGAAGCATTCTAGGGCTGGTCCGGGTCTTAATAGCTGAGGTAGGACACTTTGTGTGGACGGGGCCCTTTGGAGAGCCCTTGGAAGTGTTGGAAGAGCTACTAAGATCTGCACTGTCCTTAGTCAAGTCCTCAGTTGTACCCTTGGTTAAGTGTTTTGCAGAACCTTTGGAATTACATGTAGAGTAGCTGTTGGCTGGTGAAGTATACCTGCTGTTGTCCTTGCTTGTAGTTCTGTTGGATTTGGCAGAACTGGTACAAGCTGGCGGCTCAGCCTGCACAGGCTTAGATGTCATTGGGTCTACAGCAGCTTTAGTAACAGTCATCTTAGCAGTAGCAGCTCTAGCGACGGTCCTTGTAATGGTCCTGGTGACTGTGGAAGATGCTGGCTGGTTTCTCTGAAGCCTTTTTGGTCTTACAGATCTGCACGCGACTTCAGTGACAGAGCCATGGTCGTCGGTTGTGATTGTGTTAGTAGAGTTGATGTTTTCCTGAATGGGCTGCAAACATGACTCTCTGACGTTTATCTTGCCATGAAGGTCCTCACCTGGACACCTGCCACTGTCTGCTCTCAGCGCTCCTATGTGGCTGTTCTGTTTCTCGTTATGGCTGGCAGTGACTTCACAAATATGGCTCACGATTTCCTCTTTAACGTCCTCATCCGAATTAGCTGCCTTCTTTGGGATCGGGCCTATGCTGCAGGGGGCTTTGTCCGCCGTTTCCTCAGTGTGTTGCAGCACCTTCCTTTTTGATGAGTTTGTGTCAGAAACAACCTGACTTGGAGTGGCGCTGTCTGGTGGAAGGCCTCTTCTTCTTCTCGACATCCTCAAGACACCAGGGTTCTCACTTAGCTGCGTCGTGACTGAGCCATTAGTTAGTGGTAACTGAGCTAAAGGTCTGTTTGAAGATCTCCCTGAGTTCTGGAGACTACTGAAGGTCTTATGGTTGCTATAACAGTTAGAGATTGTTTGGTGGACAAGGGGAAGGCCATGATTGCTTGTCAGGTGGTGCTTGCTGTGCCGGGTGAGGTGTCTGTTGTTGGTCTCCTGGGGGCTACTTTGGCCATTGTTTTGAGGTTTGTAGGTACTGCGAGGCCGTGTGCAGGGCCTGGGGGCTTGCCTGCTGCCACCTCTACCGGTAGGCTTTAAGAAGGGGGCTGACCTGACACAGGAGTTTCTCTGTTCAGACAGTCCAGTTACCATTGCAACCTACAACACAGAAAATAAGGATATAGAGTAAAGCACAAGAGGAAGAAAATCATTGTTTACCAGCTACTGTATAATGCCTGATACTATGTTAATCTCACTAACACAACATGTGACTGGTGTCCAATTGTCAAAGAGAATGGATTTGATCACCATGATTTCACTATGTGTTTTGTATAATGAAGTATCACTGACATAAATATACTCAGATATCCTTATGCTAATTCTGCAGCTACTTGCTCACCTATTTAACTTGTGCCAAACACTGTCACCAGCTACAGAGCCAGTTGAAACCAGCTGTCGTGACTTTTAGGACAGTGTTCTGTCAAGAGACTGGAGATCAACAAATATATGAGAATGTCCTTTAAGATGTTGGGAAGAAGCACCATCCCTTTTAGCCTCGCTCATTTTTTCCTCGTTATGAGAAAGTAACAGAAGAGATTATCCTAAGAAAATGTGATGAAATCGAAACTATTAAATACTGAAACCTTCCTTTCTCAGATCAGAGCTCTCACTCACAGACCTCTCGTGTCAGTTCATTTCTGTGCACAGCTTGAATAAAGAAACGTAAAACCTATGGAACGTCTGAGTACAGCGTCTTCTTTTGCACCCACAATGTATGAGAGGGGTAACCGTACATGTATTCTGATTTTTCGGTACAGGGCATTCAGTAAACTCCATAAACAAACGCAGTACAGTACAGCCTGTGGCTAGCAGACATCATAGCTAGCGATGGGAGAAGCCTGAGCATAAAGACCCCATTCTACTCACACTAAGGCCATTTGGACCGAGCGAGTGCCCCCACTCCCCCGCTAGTCTGCACGCATTTTGGCTCAGCTTCAAACGTGGTGAGGCGCCGATAGGTCAGTACATAGGAGACTATGTTACAATACCACATATAAAATTTACTGACTTTGTGTCTTATGTTTGAGCCATTTTTGGTCACATACAGACATCTACTGAATTTCACCATGATGGAAGGTGAAGATTTTATGTTTAATCACACTTCCCGCACACAGAGGCTGAAAGAGAAGAGGTTTACAGTATATACTGCATCAGATGTATGTTTTGTGTGTGAACAACTGTGCCGTGCCGGACGATTCCACTCGCTCCTGTTTGGGAACACTATAGCTTCCCAGTGAGAATGGACATGGACAAAGACAAGTGGATAAGACAAAAGCAGTGTGCTGGAATTGCTCAGTAGAGATTCAGGAATTCTTTTAGCAGCATGTCCAAACATGTAACTCATTTAAAACAGCACCCTGTGAATGTGAATATCAGTGAAGCACAAAGAAAACAGAGCAGCAACGGTGCAAACGCAACTACAATTGGCATTTAAAACAACTGTACAGATTGAGCCATACTAATAAATTATCTGTCATTCATTTCCCAAAAAGACACACCAGTGATGTTGCACTGTCCCGTTACCGTAACTGTTATATATATTATTTTATATTTATTTTTTGTATTTATTTCTGTTGGTTACTTTAAGAATCTCTCATTTATTGGACAGTTTACTGTCTGCAGTTTGCAATTTTTTGTTTCCTAATAAATGCCACTAAAGCAGTTCCTGTTTACACTAAAGATAAACAGTTTTATGGTCAACATTCCTCTCCTAAAACTCAAGCAGTTGGTTTCCTCACTTCGTAGCCAGATGTTAACCCTAGTACTGTGTTCACTTGTGGGTGTTAAACGGTGGAAATCTTCCACTGCCGACACTACACCCTCCACCGCCTTCAGAGGTACTACTACTCAAATACATTTATTCCTTTACATTGACTTGTTTTGCAGAGTACTTTGCTTTTGCTCCAAGTAAAGAAAACAAAAAAAAATCATCAACAAACATGAATAAAACTGAACCAAAAAAAGCAAAACTATCAATTAAAAAAAAAGAAAATGAAAAAAAAATTATCACCAAAATGAACTAAACACTTAAAAATTAGGACAATGGATAACATTGAAGAAAAAAAAAAGAAAATTATCTTCATACTGTACAAAATAACCAAGAAAATGAGCAAAATAATTCAGAAAATGGAACAAAATAATGCCCAAAATGATCCAAATAATCATCAATAAACAAAACTGCACAAAAAGAACAAGTTGAACAAAAAGAACCAAAAAATGAACAAATCTGAAGGAAAAATGAACAGTCATCCTGCAAAACGAACAAAATAAGCAACAAAATGAACCAAAAAGAAAGAAAATAAGTAAATGAGCAAAAATGAACAGTACGATGAAGAAACAAAGCAAAACAGGTTAAAAAATAAATGTGCGTTATCTTTGTTTTATCTACAAATGTGCTTTATCTTTAATTAATTGCAGACTTGTGTCTGGGACCGTCCCTGCAGATTATAACTGTGCTGTGGTTCAGACTCACCTAAAAAAAAAAAAAAAAAACCAAACCTGGATCCTACAATCTTGTCAAATTTTAGGCCCATCTCAAAATGACCTTTTCTGTCCAAGTTGCTGGAGAAAGTTGTTTTTATTCAGCTTCAGGAATTTTTAGATGATCATGGTCTTAATGACACTTTCCAGTCTGGTTTTAAAGCCCTCCACAGCACAGAATATGCACTTTTAAAGGTTTTTAATGACCTTTTACTAACTCTGGGGAATCAGCTATTTTAGTTCTTTTAGACCTAAGTGCTGCGTTTGACACTGTCGACTAGAGGTCGACCGATTATCAGCACCGATATTTGGAATTTTGGTGTATAATCAGTGTTTTTTTAATCTGACTGGCCGATATCAAGAAATCAATTAAAAACTGGGTTATTTCGGCTCAGCCGCCCCTGCCCCTCTCTCCTGCTGCTTCTGTCTCCAGCATTGTTCCTCCCACGGCGCCATCTAATTGGTTAAAACAAGCCACAGTGTGGGTAAAACAAGCCACAGAGAGGTAGCATTTTCTCGTGTGGACAAGCTCCGGAGAATGCAAACATGTGCCGAAGTTACAAACGTTACAGTGTGCAGCAGAATAGAGCGGAGGAAACATTAGCTGCTGCCAACGTACCTCCCGTACCTCTTACGTCCCTCCCGACATGTCTGTGAATTACTTGAAAGAAGGTACTGATAATAATCGACAGTCAAACAGTCCATGATAGTAAAATCATGTGTGTGTGATTGAGAGAGCGTGCATAAGAAATTCAATTCAGTCTTGTTTTGTTGCAGAAAAGTTATGCTGAGATGAAGGCTGACTAGTTTTTACCATAACCATAGTTCGCTGGTCCTGCTCTCAGTAGACTATGTATTAGCAATGGGTTGAATGTATGTCATGTGGAGAATAGTGTCTGTTTCTGTGAAAGTCACATGACAAACTCTACAGCTCACAACTACTACAATAACTTGTGAGTCTAGGATCCATGCATTTCTGGACCTATTATTTTCTATTTGTTTGGTTCAATAAACAAGCTTTAGGCATTTAAACCAAGCTAAGTGTTTCTATTATACAACATTTTTACGCCAATTTTTACACTTTTACTGCAAATGAATATCGGCTCCAAATATCGGTTATCGGCCTCCTTAGCTACTAATAATCAGTATTGGCCCTGAAAATCCCATATCAGTTTATCACTACTGTCGATCATGGCATTTTCATTTCAAGACTCCAACAGAGTATTGGAATTAAAGGAACCGCACTGGAATGGTTTAAATCGTTTTAACCAACAGAAGTTTTTCTGTTAACACTGGGGAGTTCTTCTCCTCGTTAGCGCCCCTCACCTGTGGAGTTCCTCAGGGGTCCATCCTGGGTGTGATTACCCCCCCCCCAAATCTACATGCGCCCTTTAGGTTCCGTTTTTAAAAAATATGGCATCTCATATCACTGCTATGCAGATGACTCACAAATCTACATCCCTCTAAATCTCCCAGCCTCACCTCAAACCTCTGCTGTATTGCTTAGAACAGGGGTGTCCAATCATTGCCACAAAGGGCCGAGACAGTGCACTTTTTCTTTCCAACCAGTTTCTTCAGCAGGTAATTTCACTGAATTCCTTCCCACTG
>JAQQAE010022917.1:0-10153 GCA_029823295.1 Pseudamia nigra
ATTTCCTAAACGTTCAGGTGGATACTTACAATTTCTCAGACAACAAACTAAATCAGAAAATTGTTGCCATCAACGGCTCGCTCTGGCTCTTAATTGCCTCGAATGACGGCTAGCTCAGAGGCACAGGGTCCAGCATTGTGGACACTCCAAAGCTTCCGCTGTCGTAAGCTAACAGCACTCTGTAGCCGGCTAACACCACAACGCTGCACCGAGAGCCTCTGCCGTCATAAACTAACAACTCTTCGGAGCCGGCTAACAATACAGCCGGAGCTGTGTTGTTAGCAGCAGCTAACAACAGTAGCCGTAAACACGCTGGAGCTGTGCTTAGAGCCGGCAGCTCCGATTTCTGGAGCTGTGTTTACAGCTATGGACGTGTGCAGTGTCCACTGACATACTACTAAGTCATAAGCCAAGGTAAGAATACATTCTAAATCATTTTAGAACTAATTTCATGTATTCTGTTTCAGATAATTAACATAACTTCCTTTTCAAATAATAATAATGGATAAATGTGCATGTACGGGTGTGTAATACATACTTTATATGGGCGTTTACGTGGGTCGGGAACAGCTCAATTAGCTTTACATGTTTTCTTTTGGAAAAACTGGCTCCGAGTAATGAATGATTCAACCAATGAACGTGACGGAGAAACGGATTAAATTCATTAGCCGGAGCACCACTGTACATTTAAACATAATTTCTGATTGAATTAAGTTGCATTTTCTTTCACACCATGGTCACAAATTATTAAAGGTACTTTGGTTACTTGTTTAGAAAAAGACAAATCCTGCTTATGAGCAAATGTGCAGACCCTGCTTTTTTTCAGTCATGACAGATGTTTGCACGTCTTGCACATAACGAAAACCTGTGGATGTCTTCATTGATAATCTTCAAAAGATGTTCCCCTTGTGACTAGAATAATGGACTTTTATGGAGTCAATAATGTAATAATGGAGTCAAAAGTTTGAACACATCTTCTCTTTCAGTGTTTTTTTTTTCTTTTTTTTAAGGATCTTCAACATTATTTAGTAGGAAACAAAAAAGTGTTAAACAAGGCAGGGCATGTTTTATATTTATATGTGTTGCCACATTTAGTTTTGATGATAACTTTGCAAACTCATGGCTTTTCCTCATCCCATCTGAGACAGACACCTAAAATGGATTTCACTTCACAGGTGTGCTCTCTTAATTTGTGCCATTTCTTGCCTTCTAAATGTGCTTTAGAACATAATTTCCCTTCCCCAGAAAAAGGGTGGATACAGAGTCAATTGCCTGATTAACGCTGCTACAATTACTGTACAAATCCATATTATGGCAAGAAACACTCAGTAAAGAGAAGTAAAGAGAAAAGACAGTACATCGTTTCTTTAAGAAATGAAGGTCAGTCAGTCTGCAAAACCTCAAGAACTGTGATTATGACCCCAAGTACAGTCACCAAAACCATCAGGCACTGTGATGAAACTGGCTCTCATGAGGACTGATCCCAGTTTCTGAGGCTGGCAATTCTAATAAACTTGTCCTCTGTAGCAGAAGTAGTGTTTGGTCATCCTTTCATCAAGCTGCATGTGGAAAACTGGCATTAAAGTCAAATGTGGCTGATTTAGACAGTCTAATGTTTAAAGAGCTATTTACATGTTCTTTCATAGTTTAGATATTTTCAGTGTTAATGGTCAATATTGAAAATGAAGGGGGAAAAACAGATTTAAAAGGGTGTGTCCAAACCTTTGACCTCCACAATGTCAGTAACTCCCACATATTCATTGTGCATCTAATACCGTGCTTTATATGGCTTTGATTAAGAAGCCACAGCTAAGTCGTGACATAAAACGCTACGACTGAGAAAGTATTTTAAATCCTAATTATATGTTGTAACATCCTAAAGTATGTATTAATTTTAATTACAATGTAAAGCTGGTAACTGTAACACCTGTAAACTACCTTTGCGAATGCATTTGTACTGGGCGTTGGAAAATTTCTCAGGTCTGTGGGGGGTAATTTTTTTCACAGATTTCTGAAGGCTGACGACCTGATCCATGAAGGCGAGAATATGCTATTTCCCACTTGGAACAAAGCACAGCATTAGATGTGGTAGGTCTGCTGCTCCTTATCTAATAAAGCAATCGTCTGTCTGGGACAAGAGCGAAAGAGGGAGGGAAGGCACAGAGGGAGAGGGAGAATATTGATGGCCCAGCTTCCACCTCTGACTTGAGCCGGGAAACAGACAAGTGAATGGTTGCCAAGCACTACACTAAAGCCACTTCTAGTTTATCCTCTTGATGGAAGCCTGTGACATGACTTTACAAATTCAGTGTGAAGGGGTCCAGCATTACCAATAACATGCCCTGGCTGTGCTGGAAGAACTCAGAGTATTTGGGAAGTGGATATGACTTCACCAGGCTTAAAATGTGAATTTAGTAATGCAGATTTGCCCCTGCATAGTTTTGCCTGTGTGGGATTTGATGTGAAAGCCAAAATGATGCAGTGATTCATGTGAGAACGTAGGCGGGAGAGACTCTTAAGAGAAATCCTAATCACAAGCCTCCCCTCCGGCTTGCTGCAGGGGGTTTGTGGGGGATTTAAAATCACAACCACTTAGGAGTAACTGTTAATTAACTTTACAACTAACTTGCTCGGCTTAGTTAAGTGCATGCAAACACTGTAACTCCACATGCAGTCCACACGACAAAAACCCAACAAACCTGAAGGTCTGCAATTTTACATACAAAAATGGTCTGTTCATTTTAACAAGCACATAGGGAAAGGGAAATATAGCAGCCCATGTGGGAAATAAAGTACCAGTTTGTTAGACTAGAAACCCCACAAAGAAAGAAATCACACTCAGTGGAGTTGAATAAATTTGAATTTGTCGTGCTGATGGTGATTCACTGTGAATAACCTGCTCCTTTGATGAATGAATTAAATTAAAAATCAGAATTATGCACAATTTCGAATATGCAGCCCCAAATACGATTTCATAAATTCTGTTATTCTCTTGGGTCCACCAATTTGAACTCAACTGTTTCTAATATTTTGCATTGAGACTATATATACAGTATATTACACTATTTTTGGCTAAATTGCGAAATAGCTTTTCTCAATTAATAAGACTAGATATACGAATGCATGTATGGTTGAATTTATGATAATTCCCAACATGTGAGATTTGGTCATATTTGACTGATTATTGTGAGTAATCCTGAGACTCGAATCATGCTTTGGGGAACAACTCACAATGCCTTTCAACAACCAATGCCAAATGACTACTCCTCTATCAAATACACACAACCCTAAAAAAAGATATCACAGCTTTGGAGAAAATTACAACTGTAAGAATGCCACGACTGGGGCAACCTGACTGGGATCATGCCATTGAAATACTGGAGGCAGGGCGGACCACCAGACAAGTTGCCAGAGTGCACTTACAACAGTGTTACATGGCCAGAGGAACAACAACAGACTAATCGCAACCTTGACATTTTTAGGTACTTTTTTGGTTCTGTAACTCATTAAATAAGAACAGGGGTCTGCAACCTGTGGCTCTCAGGCTACATGTGGTTCTTTAGCCCCTCCCACTGGCTCTTGTGGCTTTGTGCAATGATGAAAGGAAGACGATATACTAACTCAAAATGAACAAAATACAGTAAGCACTAAATCAACCAAAAAGAAAAAAATGAACTAGATAATGAACAAAAATAAGGACAAAATTGATGCATGGTAATATATAATGAGCAAGAAAATAAACAAGATCAAACAATATAATATATCAAAGACAAAAAAGAAAATGAACAAAAATAAAGAAAAGTTAGAACAAAATTATGAGAGAGAAAGACAAAGAAAGAAAGACGAACCTGACCAAAATCATCAGAACTTTCAACAAAATAGACTTTACAAAAGTTACTCAAATACGAAATCCTGAAAATTTATTACATTTTTTAAAAGAACAAAATAATCAAAAAAATTCATTAAAAAAGTGAAGAAAATGACTATGAACAAAAAAATGAACAAAGATAAAACAAATAGGATAATTAAAAAATAAACAAGAAATGAGCTAAATAACAATAAGAAAACAAAACAATCAATAAATTGAACAAAAACAAACAAAACAGTCAAGGAAATAAACAAAATCGTAACCAAAAAAAATCTGCGAAATTACCAAATTTATAAACAAAATGGATAAAAATGAATAAAATACTCAACAAAATAAACATAAAAGAATTAAATAATAATTAAATTGATGATAGCTAAAATGTGTCATATAAAGGGCTATAATATTAACTTGAGACACTTTGTTTTTTAATCCAAAAATGGCTCCTAAAGGTTGCTGACTGCTGAGTTAGGATATTCATTGAGAGGTAACGAGGAACAATATATATGAGTGGTCATTTGTATACAACATACACTACTGTACACCTGCGAGTTTACAAATAAATGCAATGGTGTGTTATTAAATCCCTTGAATGTACATGAACAGGCTGAGGCTAGAACATTTTCACAGCATTCCTCTTTAAAGGGTTTTTCTTCCTCCAAATGTAATTGTTGGTTTTTATATTAAATCAGTACTTAATATAACAAGTGAAATGGGCAGTAAGAGCACAACTCATTTGACTTCTGCTAAATAGCAGCTGCGTTACATGCTCTGGCACAAGCACAATTGTCTGAACAATAACAGACAGTGAAATTGCCTGCCAAAGCCAGAAGTATTCTAGAAAAGAAAACAGACACACATTAAACACTTCACTCTTTTGAAGGGACGGATGCAGGCCTCCCTGTCATTACCTGATTGCAGTGCACCTGGTCTGACCTTGAGATCCTAATGATGTCCTCCCTTTAACTTGGGTTGGATGTCGAAAAGGTCAAACATGTCCAAGCCCGGGCCTAATAATGAGCCTGTCTGAGGGGTCTGCTAGCACCCGTCAAGTCTCCTCTGGCCAAGGGCAATGGATTTGATGATTTCAATCAATTTACTGGGCTAGGTGTCTGGATATGGCATACCGATAATTAATACTGCTATAAAATCAGGCTGAAATGTGAAAGGCTATTTTAGTGGCATGTAGAGTGAGTATGGCTGATACCACAGTATTCAATCAGTGAGACTCACTCTTACATTTACTCATACTACTAGTAATGACAAACTGTATCTAAATAGCACTTTTCTAAAGCAAGGTTTTCAACATGATGAAAAAAGTAACACCAAGCAGAGGCATAGACTTCCGGGGGGGATGGGGAAATTTGTACCCTTCAATATCAGTCAAATGCGTATTTCTACCTGCCAGTAAAACATTCATTTAGAAGATATGAAGCTAGTAGTGATAGTTTTGTTCATTGTCAGATTAATTTCAGTTAAAATCCAGTAAATCTTCATTCTTACGTAGGTGATTATGTGACATTTAAATGTAGAATGTCTTGAAATGTTATATCCGGCTCATTCAGTTACTAATTTTGTTTCATTCACTTGTTTATTTTGTTCGTTTTCTTGTTTACTTTGTTCACTTTGTTGCTGATTCTCTTCGTTTTTTAATTTTTCCTGATTATTCGGTATATTTGTGATCCTTTTGTTTATTTTATCAAATTGTTGACCATGTTTTCATTATTTTTTTGATTATTTTATTAAACATTTGACAACTCTTTGCTGCCCACCCCTCTCATCATCCTGATTATTAGTTAATTTTGTGTCTTTCCTTTGAATAGTGTCCCGTATATTCCTGAATAAAAGTTGCGGTTTTTTTGCATAGTCTGGCGAAGGGAGCGACAAATACATCAGAGCGATTTATATTTTGAATAAATTCAACTATAGGGTGCTTGTCACACTGACAGCTGCTAGAGGAGACGAACCGCAGCGCAGCCCAGGTGCAGCGCGGACAGATGCGACATGTTCTGCAGAGCGTCTAATACACGTTTTTTTCTTCTTCATAACGCATTTTTCAGCTCGTGCGACTAACAGCGACTTTTCATCCGGAAAATACGGTATATATTTTCTTCACTTTTCTGTTTATTTTTACAAATTACCTGAAATATTTCTTATTTCTTTTTTAAAATTTTCTTTGTTATTTTGTTCATGTTTTTGTCATTTCATCATTGCTCAGACAAAACCTATTGTATGCCCTTGACACTAAGGATGGTAAAAGGACCAGCCTGTGGCTCCAGGCCCACGTGTGGCTCTTTAGCCCCTCTGTAGTGGCCCCCATGTCCCATGTCCATTGATGGTAGTAACATATTATACTTAGGGCTGTCAAAATTAAGACGTTTATCCATTTGCATGATTAATTAGATTAAAATTTTTAACGTGATTACCATGATTAATGCAGTTAACACACAATAACTCATATATCAAGGAAAAAGTGATAAAATCTTATGTTACTTGACATCACTGCCAACTTCTTTTGTATTCACTGCTTCTAAGTCAATTTAAATGTAAAAGTATGAGTCATTACACATTTTGAAACAAATTACATTAGTTACTGATGAAGGCAGTGAACCAAGTGTAAGAAAGCAAACACATCTCAGCAGAACATTACAGAGGTTCTGTGAAGTTCTACAAAGCAGGTGTAATTTCCTTTAGTTACACAAGTTTAAGTTAGGAAAAAATATACATATACCACTTATTTTACATAAAATATACATTTTAATGTAAAATAAGTAATTTTAGTCGAGTGTCTATATCGCCTTCTATTATGAGTGTTTTTACTCCCATGACATGAAAAACAAAAAATGGGTATTAATTGTGATTAATTGAAATCAATCTAGTGACCCTGTGATTTATTTAGATTAATAACGAATGGGAATTAATCGTGATTGATCAAAATGAATCCACAGCAACCCTGTGATTAATCAGATTAAACATTTTAATTGTTTGACAGCCCTAATTATAATAAATGAACTACATAATGACCAAAAACTAAGACTAACATCATAGTCAAAGCTATGATTAAACAATACAATAAACTGAATGATTAAATATGAATGAAAAACTAAGGCAATTGACAATAATGAGCAAAATTACAAACAAAATTATGAAAAAGAAAAACAAACCTAAGGAAAAAAAATTACTGAAATAATGAATCCACAAAAAAAATGGATGCAAATGAATTCAGTCTTCAACAAAATGCACAAAATAGCCAAGTAAATGAATCTAAACAAGAAAATGAAAATATATAAATAAATATGATCGAAATAATCCACAGAAAATCACAAAAATAAGTGACGCTATTTTGTTTTTCCTTCTGTCCACAACTGGCCCATAGATTGTAAAGGTTGCCAACCTTGTTTCAATAGTAAATCAACCAAAAAGTGTCATTTTAACTTCACAAATGCTTCTCTAGCACAATTGTCATTTATGCTGTTGCTTCTTCACATTTATAGGGTATAAATAAACTTTAGCAAACAAGCCTTTCCATGAGCCAAAAACTCTCCTACGTATGATTTAATAAGCCTTACATCACTCATATGTCTCCAGTTGAACTTTTGTAATTTTTACTTGTCAGCTTCTGTGGCAGCATAAAGATGAGGCATGATTTGGCAAGGATTAGCCAGTGTCTGCAGTGGAAATGAGAGCTAATTTAAGAGATTTTAAATATAAAACTACCAGTTGCAAATTAATGGTCACATATTTATTTACAAAAACATTGGATGACCTTGAATCACACTGCAAGGAATATATTTAGAATATTTAATATGCAGTTTTTTTGATGCAGTTTGTTATAACCTGTAAGTATGAATGGCATACTCATATAAAGTCCTCATCATTCTGTTGTGGGCGTTGTATGAACTGGGTAAAATAGCTGAAAAACATCTCCGTTCGTTTTGCTGTCACTTGTCAACACATCCTGATTCATTGTTCGGGGTGTCTCATTGTTCTGTCACTACCTGCCATTCCGTGTCACACAAAGACTAACGCAAGGGACTGTGATGCATTTGTAATATTTTTAGAGCAGTTTTAGCTTCATTTGATTGCTGACAGTAGAGTGTGACAGGAAACACCGAGGAAGATATTAGGATGAGGGTTGTTGCAGTTGCACTTTTGATCCTGAACCCACGGGTCCATCAAGCTGTCCTACTCGTTTGCGATTAACCTGGAGAGACAAACGCCCATATCACATCATGGGTAAACACACTGGCAGAGAACCCCTTTACCTGGATGCCTTCTCTGTGCAGAGACCGTGCAGCAATATCATGTTTTTTTATGCAGTCTAATGGCAGTTTCATCAAAATGGCTGCTGAAATTGCTTTGCACATTTCCCTGTGTAGGTTGAGCTGCCAAAACTGGTCCTACTTGCAGTATTTTTGAGCCTAAGGTAAGGTTGAGATCCTGCACAGGCTGTGCTGGTTACTTTCATGCTCATTAGACTATTTGCACGTAAACTCTATCTCGGTGCAGAAGAGGGCTTACTGTCTGGATAGAAATGCCTCTCGGTGAGATAAAAGCATTCACTCAGAAAGGCTATAGCATTTACTGGTGTTTACCTGCCCTTTGAGAAGTAGAAATGACCTAAACCATGACAATAAAACACACTCCACTACATAATGGTTTAACATTTTTTCATCAAGATATTGGTTTTTGCAGAGTAATCTACTTTTCTTTTGTCCCTGTCCTTGTCTTATCTTGTGCAGCCGTTTTTTGCAGCTTTTCACGAGCTTCATAGTGAGGGATGTTATTAGAAAAACACGGTAATATTCTGGCGATTAAAAAGTTTTAGTGCACAGCAGGCAGGCCCTACATCTGGACTTTTACAAGAAACACATTGTCATATCCAGTGTGTTAAAAATTGCTATCGAGCACTGCTTCATGCCTTCTAATTTCAGTAATTTTGTATAGATCACAGAGCTGTACCCTGCATTCCTCCCAATGATAGTGTTAAGTCTCCTGGGATGCAAGATACAACACAAACATTAAACTTACACAGCTGCAGATATTATACAATATTGATTTTAGTGTTGCAATTTTTTGCCCCATAAGAAGGCCTTATTTGAATTACCTGACAATGAGTCAGAGCAAATGAGCATCAGGTTTATGAAAAAGAAGTCCTCAGGGTTTCTTTGCATACTAATGGAAATATTATTTCATTGCAGTCGTGGTACCTAGTTGTTGAGGAAAAGGAACCCCTCTGAAAACAACTTTAAAGAGGCCCACCATCTGGTGAGAGAGATACAGAGTGTCAGGGTTTTCAAAAAGGTGCTGTAGAAAATGTTAAAAGACAGCAGTGATTCATTTCATACGCACACTTTGCAGAAATTTCCTGATTTAGATATTATTTTAACCTCTCGGCTCCACCACCAAAACAGTGTGTCAGCCTATTGATGATCCTAGTGTGGGCTTGCCTTATTTTAGAGCACCGTGTACATACAAATGAACTTGTCCACCATATCTGCTCTGCGTGGGAGTGAGAACACCAGGTGGGAAAAAAGCAGCACAAAAAGCATGCACCATGAGGATGCATTACACCATTTATGATAAGACTATGTGCAGCTCTGAATGGGTCTCGGCTGACGGTTGCTGATAGGGAGACATACGAGTACGAGCATATTGTGGGAGGAAATCAGACACGCTCAAACCTTTAGCCAACCAGCCTTAATTCTGCAACAAGCACTACCGTGCGCCATTACCGTGAAAGCAAATAGGCCTCTGTCAGTCTCCACTATTGAGCCAAATGAACGTGCACAGGCAGAGAGGCTGAGGTATTATTTCTCTGTGTTGTCTGGGATAGTCATGAAAAAAAATATCGATGGTGCTGGCTGGTGTCCACCTTCCCACAGGGCATTACCAATGCATGGGCCTGCGAATAGCCGAAGGCAAGCCTCAAGGATATGACTGTCCCAATCTGGAAAAGCTGAATTCAGATTGTACATCAGCCATTTTTGAAAGTTACTTTAAAAATCTTTGCGCATAAGTTACTGAATAAGTGTTCACTACAAGAAGCCAAGGACTCATGAATGAAAAGTGAGAGCTTGATCATCCCTCAAACACCGGTCCATAAGTATTCATTTTAACAACACAGTCATGTGGAGTTGAAGCAGTCAAAGGTTTAATTAGGGGCCTGCAACCTATGTGTGAGGGTCGGCGACGGAGCAGGTCAGGTCTAAGTGTTTTTATGTTTATTTTGTGTTTTGATTCACTGCTGCTTCTCACTCCTCTACCTTGTGTTTCAGTGGCTGTGTC
>JAQQAE010022918.1:0-10153 GCA_029823295.1 Pseudamia nigra
TCCCCCCTTACCCCCCTGTCACCCTTGTCTTGCTCTCAATGGTTCTGTTGGGTTTACTCTCTGTATAGTATTGTATATTTTATGATTGGCACTACACAAGTAAAATAAAATTGAATGGAATTAAGACATGACTGACTCTGGCTCATGACTCTGAGAAAAACACTCTGGCCCATACTTATGAAGCAAGCATGCAAACCGCCATTGTGGTGACGAGGGTGTAAAAGGAAACGTATGTTAGTGTGTATGTATGATTCATCAAAAAGTCATATTTTGCAAATTTCATGGCTTGACTCATCCAGCTTTGATAAATCCAGTGGCTGAAAACAGTCATCATATGCATGTCACACACGTAGTTATACTATCCTGGCCCTTGATTTATGACATGGACTTGCAGAATACAACTTCTCTAACCCCAAAACAGAAAATATAATGGTCAGATGAACTGATCAGCCTGAAATATGGCACCAAATAAAATTAAGAACCTGTAGCATGCAAAGAAATCACTGCCTGCTCCACTAAGTTATACATGTATGTTATATTTAAGCTGATATTGCATGTACTTATTGGAATAATAGTGTACGAGGTAAAAAAAAAATCTAATAGTCATGTCTGAAACTTGCACAGAAACAGTGTTTTGTGAGAGGCAAAACAGATCCAGACAGAGGAGTGCACAGCTCCGGTCACAGAAGGACAGTTTAGGACAGAACAGACGAGGCTGAGGGTTTAGCTAAACGACTCTGGACATGGACGCACAGAACATTAAGTGCCTGCCCTCTGCCTCTGCATCGAGTAGCTGGTGTTGGACCAACACCAAAGAGAGAATAAAATAAAAACTAAAACATGTATATGGAATATTTAGTCAGACACTGTGCATCATGTGCATTCCGATTTTTGTCAGATTTACCCACACATGCCAATCTCATATTTTCGTTGGTTTTCTCGAAATAGAAAAGAGGAAATGAATGATGACACCAACAACCTGCTAACACTGTTCACTGCATTCTAAACACTTTAACTTCTTTTTGTAAGATGGGACACGAGGCCAGTTTTGTAAAAATATGTTTCATCAAAGGTCTTTTTGTTTTGTTTTGTTTGAATATGTGAATACTGATGTTTTCCTGTTAATCATAATATTTTTCTTCTGCTCATGTCCACACTGACTCAAAATTTGCAAAAATGAGCTGTCGTGAGATTCCATCCTACCCCATGCTCACAATCAGATGCTGAGCTTTGTGTGGAAATGAGCGCAAACCCCGTTTTTTTTTATTAATTTTTTTTTTTTTTCGGTTAGTGACAGCTCTTTGCACATTGAACTGATGTGGGTTTTGTGTGTGTGCAGACATCAGTGTGGACCATCCAGATGAGAAGTCAATCATCACCTATGTGGTGACGTACTATCATTACTTCTCCAAGATGAAGGCACTGAAGGTGGAAGGAAAGAGAATTGGCAAGGTGAGAATGAACTAAATGTCACCAGAGAGAGTTAAAGGACACATAGGAAACAGTTACACTATTACTTTATTCAGTACTGCATTGGGTGACAGGATTCTTCGTTAGGAAACAGAAGGGAAAACCAGTTCTTAACAGAAACTCTTCAAAGTGAAGCAATGTAGAGGTTCTATAACCTTCAGAAACTGGAAAACATTTTCATTAAATGTGAGCTAACATACTGTATACTTTACATTACATTTAACATAAAATCAAAATGAACATAATAAATTCAGGCTGGTCTTGAGCTGAAACATTTTGGTAACCACTTGTTTAATGTGTGGAACCAGTGTTAATTCACTGACATGTTCACCGACCAATAGAAGTGAAATGGAATTTTTATTTACCTGTGATTTATCATAGTTTGCCTCATTTGTATTTAAAATAGCAGAGGGTTGTTTCTTTTTTTAACATATTATTTGGTGGTGTTTGTTCTCAGGTTTTGGATAACGCTATCGAGACTGAGAAAATGATCGAGAAATACGAGTCTCTGGCCTCAGACCTACTGGAGTGGATCGAACAGACCATCATCATCCTCAATAACAGGAAGTTCGCAAACTCTCTAGTGGGAGTCCAGCAGCAGCTGCAGGCCTTCAACACCTACCGCACTGTGGAGAAACCGCCCAAGTCAGTCATCAAATAAAAGTCTTCATCTTCTATTCAGTTTTCACAGAGCAGTAAAACACATTAAATCAGTTTTAACCATTAGAAATAATGAAAAGAGACAAAGAGTGAATCACCAGCCCCTTTTACACCAAATGAAGCATGGTTCTGTGTTTAGTGTGAATAGCCTGTACGTACTGTACAAAAATAATATCTGTAATAATAATAATAAATTATATTTATAATAACAATAATGAAAGTACTAGAAATTTTAATATTTCCACATATCGTGGATTCTCATGATATACCCGGCAAATCTGCGATATAAAGTGCATATGCTTGCCATAAAAACCCGCGACGCACTGAATCCGCAGAAGGTGAACCGCGATATAGCAACGGATTACTGTACTTGTCAGATTTTATTTATGACTTTGTTTCCTACAACTTAGAAATGATTTAATTTCAATCAAAAATCAGATCAAAAGGATCTGAATTATATTCAGGGTTTTTAATTAAATTTCTTAATACCATCTCCTGGTTAGTGGTTTGGGGCATTGGCGGAGGTACGCACTGTGACCCATGTAAATATCAGTGTACCTCTAACGAAACACGGTGCTTAAAACCTGACTTTAAAAATTAAGTCTATGACAAAATAAGGACATAAGAACACTTTTTAATATATGCAAAAATACTGTGATGATTTAAATTGTGTATAAACTGATCTAATTTATCTGTTAACAAAGTACTGATTAATAATACAACAAATTAATTAAATACAAAACAGCTCAAAGGTTTAGTTAAATAATCACAAGGTCTTGGCTTAAAAAAAAATATCACCAACATTTCTGCATGAAAATGTGTTGATTACAGGAAGTTTACAGTAGAAAAGTAGAATTTTTTCTTTTTTTATTACCTGCACACAAACAATGCAAACAAAGATGACGAGTTCAGTGAGATGCATCCACAATTCTTGTCTCTGTTGCCAAGATTGTGCAGATTTTCTTTTAATTTGCAGTTTGCACTAGGAAAGACGAGGAACAAGAAGTGTCCAAGTGTCTCAAAGAAACAATGAATTTAAAAAAACAAGGTCCACTCTCAGCTGTTGACATGGATCCACCAGAATCTTTTCAGTTTTTTGTCCATTTGGCCAAAATTTGGCATTTGTTGTCTATTTACTCTCCAACCACAAAATGTTTCCTGACAGGACGTTTACAACTTTACTCTCAAATATCTTTTGTATTTATCATTGTTTGTTTGTAGGTTCACAGAGAAAGGAAACCTGGAGGTTCTTTTGTTCACCATCCAGAGTAAGATGAGAGCCAACAACCAGAAGGTTTACACTCCCCGAGAAGGCAAACTTATTTCAGACATTAACAAGGTAAATACTGTTAAATGCATCACACAACTATAAAACCCATCTGTTCAAACTCTTTACAGCTGAACTTACTGCTGCTGTGTTTGCTGTAGGCGTGGGAACGTCTGGAGAAGGCCGAGCACGAGCGGGAGCTGGCCCTGAGGACAGAGCTGATTCGTCAAGAGAAGCTGGAGCAACTCGCCCGACGCTTCGACCGCAAAGCCGCCATGAGAGAGACGTGGCTTAGTGAAAACCAGAGGCTGGTATCTCAGGTAAATGGAAATAAACCATAATTATCACCATGAGAAGTTACATACTGTGTACCACTGTTTGATATATTTGTGTTCATTTCTGTTTCTCTTGTTTCCTTTCCTCCTTCTCCCTTCCACTCTCTCCTTTTCACTCTTCTTTGTTTCTTCCTCTTTCTTACTCCTGTCCTTGTTACCTGCCTTTCCTCCTCCCCTTGTTTCCTTTTTTTTCCTCCCCTCACTCCCTTGTTTCCTTTCATTTTTTCTTCATTTCCTTTGTCTTCTTTTCTTTCCTCTTGTTTCCTGTCTCCTTCTCTGTTTCCCTTCCCTTCTAATTGTCCTCTCTCCTCTCCTTGTTTCCTCATCTCTGTCTTACAGGATAACTTTGGGTTTGACCTTCAGGCAGTCGAAGCAGCTACTAAGAAACATGAAGCCATAGAAACGGACATTGCAGCCTATGAGGAGCGAGTACAGGTCAGCTCATCATGCAACTGTTTGTTAATTTACTGTAATGATGTTGGTTTGAATCTGTACTAACGCATGCTTAAAATGTATTTAAATTTAGATATATTAGATAGTTGTCCTTGATGAGAAGGTGTTTGTCTTTAAAGGCTTCATTTCTCATCTACTGGTCGTTCTCAGTGTCCATCTGATGGGTTTTTGTGTCAGCTTCGTTCCAGAACCAAGCAAACTCTGCTCACATTAACTCATTCTCCTCGTCTGTTGCGTTGGTGCAGGCAGTGGTTGCCGTGGCGAAGGAGCTGGAGGCAGAGAGTTACCATGACATCAAACGCATCACGGCCAGGAAGGACAATGTGATCCGGCTGTGGGAGTACCTGTTGGAGCTGCTGAAGGCCCGCAGACACCGGCTGGAGCAGAACCTGGGTCTGCAGAGGGTCTTCCAGGAGATGCTGTACATCATGGACTGGATGGACGAGATGAAGGTACAGAGTGGCACAGTTCAAACTTTTCGTTTTTTGTTAACGAATGTCTAAATATTAGAATGTGGAGCATCAGTGGTTTAAGAAACTAATCAGACTTCTTTGTTGTTCCTGAGATTGACACTAAAAAAGTTTGAAATATAAAATTACAGAATTACAAACAACACAGAGGAAGAACAAAACCTGAAAATCACTGAATCTCAAGCTATTTGACCTCTGACCCTGTTCTCCATGTCTGTAGATGATGCTGCTCTCTCAGGATTATGGGAAACACCTGCTCGGTGTGGAGGACCTGCTGCAGAAACACGCTCTGGTGGAGGCCGACATCGGCATCCAGGCTGACCGAGTCCGGAACGTCAACAGCAATGCACAGAGGTTTGCGGACGACACCGACGGTGAGATGCGCAGGCAGAAAAAGTGACCATGATTAGCTTAATTTACAGTGCAACTCGCACAATATCTGCATCCACTGCTGAGATTTAAAGGTGTTTTTTCTCCTCCTCTCTCAGGTTATAAACCTTGCGACCCTCAGATCATCAGGGATCGTGTCGCCCACCTGGAGTTCTGTTATCAGGAGTTGAGTCAGTTGGCAGCTGAACGACGAGCTCGTCTTGAGGAGTCTCGTCGCCTTTGGAAGTTCTTCTGGGAAATGGCTGAAGAGGTTTGCATTGATAGATATATTATTTAGATTTACAATACGATTGGGTAGTAAGAAATAAAATGAATCAGAGGTGATAATAAATATATAATCCAAAAAGGTTGGATTACAGTGTTTTCCATAGAATAAATTGATATTTTAATACAGCTTGTGTTCTGAGATATGAATGTCTTAACATCTAACCTCTTAAATGTTTGTGCTGGCAACCAGAAACATTTTTAAAAGTCTAAACTGTTCCACAGTTTTGAGAAATGATGTAACCAAACCCTGGATGTGTGTTTGTGGTTTGTAGGAGGGATGGATCAGGGAAAAAGAACAGATCCTGTCCTCCGAGGATTATGGGAAGGATCTGACGGGTGCGGTGCGACTGCTAAGTCAGCACAAAGCATTCGAAGATGAGATGAGCGGGCGAGCCGCCCACTTGCAACAAACCATCAAACAAGGCGAGGAGCTGGTAGCTAACAACCACTTTGGAGCTGACAAGATAAAAGAAAGAATCCAGGACATCCAGGTACACCACATATGAAACGAAGACCTGTAGCTGTTTGAATAAACTGCAAATCTCTCTCTAGACATATATATTCAGTGTATGTATGTATATGGAGAGATTATTATCAAACCTTTTTAATAACTTGGTCAGAGAATACCTAGCGCCCAGGAAACAGGTGGTGGAGACTAAACGAATGCTAAGGAAAGGAAACACTGAGGAAACACAGTGCTTTCACACATGCTTCATTCACTCTTTGAGACTTTCCAGTTTAATTAGAATCAAATTTGTAGATGTGAACCCTCCCTGGACCACAATCAGACCAAAAGTAGTGGTTTCGATCCAGATCGAGTTGACTCACCCACTTTTTGTGTTATTAAGACTTTGGAACTGCATTTACATGAAGCCAGCAGAACAAAAAGACAGAACATTAATTAGTCCATCAGGTCAATACAGATTTCATCCACTTTGAGGCTACTGTTCGCTCGTGTCTGACTACTTAATGCACACATGAACATGAATAAAAAGTCTCTACATGCCTCTGTAATGCCTGTTTTAGGCTTTACATAATGTTTTATTAGGCAAAACATCAAACCTAATAAAATAATAAAGGAATACATGAATTGGCATACTAATTGCATTAAATGCCATATATGTGCTCTAATCAGTGTGCATTTTAGGATTCTTATTTAAACAGTAAGATGGTTAGAAAAGGTACATCCTGATAAATCCAGCAGTATTATAAACAAATGAAACTGCATCTGTTCTTTTAGTTTACAATAGTTCTGCTCATCCCAAAAGTAGGACTGTTGTTTTTGTCATTTTTTTGACTGTTTTGTCATTTTTAATTTTCTTTTTTTGTTCACTTTTGTTATTTTTTTTCTCCTTATTTTATATGTTTGTATGGTGGTGCATTGCTTTCATCGAACAAAAAAAATAAGCCCCACTATTTTGTAATCATGACTTATGGATCTCATAATATTAGATACGTCTGTGGTGCGTTCGCAGACCCTTGGTTTTGCAACTAACTACTATTTTTGTGGTTATAAAGTATGGAATTACCGTACGTTTGTGTTGTATGATGTTTGTGATATATTTCATGTGATTGTGATAAATAAGGTAACATGTCAGAACACATTTAAATACATATATTTATATCCATGAAGCATCCTGTACTAGTTTGACTGTGACTTGTAATAGATGAGTGTGGACCCTCCCTCTGAACAATCCAATGATTTGACACATCTTCATAGTGTCATATACTAATATTAATGACGTCCTCACTAATAAACATTAATATTTACCAGTGTCTCAGTCCGGGAAAGACATTAAAGCAGATTAAATCTGACAGCGTCATGTTCCTACTGTCTGTAGTAAAGAAGAAGAGATTACTGAGAACCTTCACTTTTCCTGTAATTATGAGAAAAGATCTTGTAATTATGAGATACAGCGTCTAAAAATATTTTTCTTCAGTGAATACAATGTGCCGCCATACTGTACGTTTGGGTTGTACTAGCTGAAGAAAGCAACTGGAAACCAGAGAAGAAATTCAGCGTTCACATATGTCCATGAACGTCTAGTGCTGTGTGGTCATTTCATAACCTTTGTGGTCATCCTGTGTGTTGTGTAGGAGCAGTGGGCTGCACTGGAACGCCTCTCTGCTGTCCGTAAAGCTCGTCTGCAGGAGGCCTGCAACCAGCACCAGTTCCAGGTACAAACACACCGATCCACATTCCACGTGAACATACAGAACCCAAACATCCTCCTTCATTGTGTGCATCAGTTCTTTTACAGTCTGGCGTTACTACAGCCAAACTATCATTAGGTCTGTTCCGTAATTAATGACATCAAACTCATCTAATTGTAGAAATAGACAAAAATGAACAAAAACAAAATTAATAAAGGATGGGACAAAAATGGCCAACAATACTGAATAACATGAAAAAAATTATTAAAATAATCACCAGAATTAACAAAATTGAACCAAATGGACAAATAATCTACAAAAAAACATAAATGAATTAGAAAATTAACATCCTATCAACAAATCTAGAAAGCACCCCCCCCCCCTCGGCCAAGGCAGTTCAGTTTGTCTCATAGTGAAAACCCACAGTACCACTAACATTAAATATATGCTCACTTCAACCATCATGTTATTGCACCAAAAGTAATATTTTTACATTTATTTGGCCCTCATGAATGGATTCTTTGACCATGAACACCTTCCATTAGCATCAAAAATAGTTCAATGTTTAATCACCATAAATTATATTCCCGTCACAGTGGTTTTTTTCTGGATCTAACTCCTTAAATGTATCAAATCCATGGACACATTTACTGAATCAGAAGACTTTCGCCACAGTTTAGTGTCAGTTTCATGTCTATAGCTTCATTTAATTCCTTACAGTAGATATTTATCCTCAACCCCTGTAAGTAGAATTATTCTGATTCACTACATCTGGAATATTGCCCATACAGTATATGGATCACACTTTGTAGTTTGATAGAATGTGTTATGTCGTTATCCTGTGGTTTTTGGCTACTTTTCTGGGTGCTATTTGTGGCGTCAGAAGGACAAATGCTTAATTTTCCCCTGTTTCACAGATGATGATGCATTTCATTCCCAGAATTTGGTCCTTGTTCCATTTCTGACCTATCTTGAAAATTTTATCCAAATTCATTCCTAACTATTCAAGTTATGTTGTGAACAAACAAACAGATGAATAAGTAAATAAACTAACACCTACAAAAACATAACCTCCTTGGTGGAGGGAACGAACAAAATGGCTGATGTTATTGCCAAAATGACCAAGGAATATAACAAAACATCAACAAAATCAACAAAGGCCAACATCCTGAATAAAAATGACGATGTAGTTCAGCCTTAATCTTCCTAACATGCACCATACTGGACCTTTAAATCTAATCTGATCCTTATTGATTATTAATGATTTTACACTTTGCGTTTATTTTACTCTATGAGTATGTCTAAATCTGTAGGTGTTCTTCATTGTAATTACATCCAAACCGTTTTCAGAGCAGTGTGAACTGGTGGTTTTCAGTAATGGACTTGAACGGTTGTGTTGTTGTCTGCAGGCTGATGCTGATGACATTGACACCTGGATGCTGGACGTGCTGCGCATCGTGTCCAGTGTTGACGTTGGCCATGATGAGTTCTCCACACAGGCTCTAGTGAAAAAGCACAAAGACGTCGCCGAGGAGATCGCCAGCTACAGACCCGTCATCGACGCTCTACACGAACAGTCCCGCACACTTCCAGCTGAGAAGGCCGACTGTGACGAGGTGACTTTATGCTTCCTGTATTACAGAAAAGAGTCAAATGCTAAACGCAGTACACCACAGTGCTGTAAAAAAGTGCTCGATCCCTTCCTGAAACAATTTTAAATAATAAATTTAAGTAACACTTAGCGAGCACACACCTCTGTTCACCCAAACTGCACTCCATTATCAGCAGAAATGATCTGTTTGTCAGATATCTTGCAATGTTTGTTTCGGACAGAAACAAACATTTTGACACTTGAGAAAATCAAAGATTAGTGTTAGTTCAGATTGATAGTACAATTTAAATCCTTGACCCTGAAAACGTAACCCCAGCATTTGGAAATTTGTGTTTGTGTCTGTGAGCTGTGAACAAAATGATGATTTTCCATGATGGTGGAATATCTCTGGATTCTCTGTTCTGGATCTGCCATTGGTCAAAATGACTCACATAATGGAAATATTCCACCCTGACAAACCTACACGTAGAATCTGAAATCCGGAGTTTATTTCCAATAGTTCATGATGGCGTATCCAGATCCCATGTTCTTGTGTACAATATATACAGTACCTCTTTAAATTCAGGAACAAATGAGAAACAAAGTCATTGAGATCTATCTGTTTGGAATCAGTTATAAATCCATTTGTAAAGATTTGGGACCCCAGTGAACCACAGTGAGAGACATTATCCATAAATGGAGAAAACATGGAACAGTGGTGAACCTTCCCAGAAGTGGCCACTTACCATAATTACCCCAAGAGTTCACAAAAAACCCCACAACAACATCCAAAGAACTACAGACCTCCGCCATAAGAAAGAGACTGGATGAAAATATCCTGTCATGTCAATGTTCAAGATGTAAACCACTGCTGACCAAAAAGAACATAAAGGCTCAGCTTAGTTTGACCAGAAAACATCTTGATGACCCTCAAGACTTTTGATAAATCCTCTGTGGACTGATGAGACAAAAGTTGAACTTTTTGGAAGGTGTGTGTCCCGTTATATCTGGAGTAAAAGCAGTGACGTGCGGTGAACTTAATGGCTGGTGAGGCACTGACGTCATCAGTCAGATTTACAAACATATGAACCCTACA
>JAQQAE010022919.1:0-10153 GCA_029823295.1 Pseudamia nigra
AAAAAATTTAAAATGTGACATTTTTGGACAGTGCGGCTTATAATCAGGTGCGGTTTATAGTGCGGAAATTACGGTAAGTAAAAGCAGTGACAAATAGCTCAGTAGCTGAATACAGTGAAGTTCCTTTGGTCCTTGTACAGACAATGACACAGTAACTTGTAGCCATCCTTTGTTGTTAGTTGGTTTTATTATGAATACTAACACCTAGCAAGTAATGCTATGCTAGTGATAAACAGATATAATAACTTTTTCTGATACATCTAGCGTGTTCTTTTGTAAGTGGAATCCACATATATGAAATTTACCTGCTATCTAAGTAAAATTCAGAAGCTAGTTTTATTCTGTTGGCTTTTGTCGTGATTGTTTTCTGCTGTAATTTACATTACCGTCTATGGGAACTGTCGTTGTTTTGCCCCAAGTGGAGTTACCAGTCTGACATACAGTATCTAGCAATGGGCTTAGTTTATGAGTTCTACCAATCACCAGACACCTACGTCATATGAGTTCCTATGGAAGTGTGAAAAGACTGTGCCTCAGCGTAGGAGCTAAAATCCCAAGTTCCTATTCTATCCAAATGCACAAAAAAACGGGCCTGGTTCCTGAAAAGGTTATAGGAACTGCAAAAAGTCCCTGCAGTGGGAAAGAGGCTATTGAGCCACTTTGGGAAGACCTCAAACATGCAGTACATGCAAGACAGCACTGAAACAGCACTGGTGAAAGTTATTAAAGATCTTCTATTAGCTTCAGATAGTGGACTAGTTTCAGTACTTGTACTTTTGGATCTCAGTGTTGCTTTTGACACTATCGATCATAACATTCGATTACACAGATTAGAACACTTTATTGGAATTAAAGGTACAGCACTAAACTTGTTTCAGTCATACATCACAGAAAGATTTTGGTTTGTACATATTAATGATCAGTCATCCACACAATCTAGAGTTGGTTATGGCATTCCATGAGGCTCAGTACTAGGACCAATACTTTTTACACTACACATGATGCCTTTAGGTGACATCATAAGAAAACATGTCTTTGGTTTTCACTATTATGCTGATGACACGCAGCTGTATCTCTCTATGAAACAAATTAAATTGTTTATTTATAAATTAATTGTTTATTATAAATTAAAAACTACTTCAACAAAATTCCATGCCTGTCTAAAAGACATTAAACCTGGATGACTGCTAACTTTATCCTGCTGAACAAAAATAAAATGGAAGTTATTGTAATAGGCCCAAGGAATCTAAGGAGTACACTCCCTAAAGACTTCCTTAATCTAGACAACATTTCAGTAGATTCCAGTGCCGTTGTGAACTTGGGGGTGATTGTGGCTCAGGACTTATCCTTCAGTTCTCATAAAAAAACAAAAGTCCAGAACTGCCTGCTTTCATCTCTGTAATATTGCCAAAATTAGGAATGTCCAGGATGAAGAAAAATTAATCCATGCATTTGTTATGTCTAGGCTGGATTATGGTAACTCACTACTGGCAGGATGTCCAAATAAAGACCATAAAAGTCTCCAACTGATCCAAAATGCTGCAGCACGAGTTTTAGCTGGGGTCAGAAGGAGAGATCATATTTCTCCAATACTAGCTTCTCTTCACTGGCTACCTGTAAAATTTTGAATTAAATTAAAAATCCTCCTCTTAACTTACAAAGCCCTAAACAATAAGGCTCTATCCTATAACAAAGACCCTATTGTTCCATATCTACCAATCAGATCTCTTTGCTCTCAGAGTACAGGCCTACTTGTGGTTCCTAGAATCTCTAAAACTAGACTGGGAGGCAGAGCCTTCAGCTACCAAGCTCCTCTCCTGTGGAACCAATTCCCAATGTGGGTGTGGGATGCAGACACACTCTGTACAATTAAAATTAGGCTTAAAACTTTCCTTTTTGACAAAGCATGTAGTTAGGGCTAAGACAGGCAAACCTTAATCTTCCCTTAGCTCTGCTGCATAGTCCTAGGCTGCTGGGGGACAGTGATGCACTGAGCTTTGTTCTCAACCTCTTTATCTCCTTCTTTAACTCTTTCCTTGCTTCTGTCACTAAATCTCTACCCTTCCTCTCACTCTTTCTCTTTCCCACCATCTCCCTCTATCCTTCCCTCTCTCCCTCTACATCTTCTCTCTCCATCTTCCTTTTCTCTCTCCAGCTCTCACCTTCTCTCTAGTTGCCTCTCTTTCTCTGTCCCTCTCTACCCCCTCTTTTTTATTGTTTTATTTTTTCAATACTATGATACTAACTTGCAGTTTTTCCTCTCCCATCACCCTCGTCTTGCTCTCGGTGGTTCTGTTGGGTTTACTCTGTATAGTTTTGAGGTCTCGGCCTTGAATTGTGAAGTGGCGAGAGATAATCGTCGATTATGATTGGCACTATATAAATAAAATTGAATTGAACCATTCATATTCTCTGGAAAATGAGCAAAAAGTCACCAGTTCTGCCAGGGGATTTGAACTTTCAAGCACAACTGTATTTATTATAATTAGACTATTGAAATTCTCTGTGTTTTTTTATAAACCTGCCAGTGACACATTCATGTTCCTCTCCCTTTCCCTTCAGGAGTCACAGTAAGAGCTCCAGTCGTCGCTCCAACAGCAAAGAATGTTCCAGTCTCCCTCGCCACGGTGACCTCCATCACCTGGGCAACGAGAATTTTCTCAATGGCAACAAACCCGCCCCGTCCAGTTTAAGTCCGACTCTCCACCCCAAGGGCCAGTACATGTCCCAGACCCTCAATCGTTCGGCCTCGTCCAACAAAGACCTGGCAAACAATAACCTGCCACACCTCCTCAGCCCCAAAGAAGCCAAAAACAAAACTGAGTTTGACTTCAGCCTAGGACCCTCACCTAAGCTGCCTGACCACGGTGCCAAGTACGGCCACAGCAAACCTAGTTCATCTCGCTCACAGCCACAACAGCAGCAGTCCAGCCGTCACACCTTCCTGGAAGGCAAGACCAACACACTGCAGTCTGGAGGGGAGAAACAACACAGCAGACACGCCCACAGTATGGCTGACTCTGCCCATGGATCCATGTCCTCCTCTTCAAAAAGCTCAGCATCCTATCTCAGCCTGTCCAAGAGCCACAGTGCCCTGAGTGATGCTAAGTCTGTAGGGAACCTCAGTGATGGACGACTCCATCCAGATGACCCAAACTCCAATACATCAGGAGGTGTTGGGACTGGACCGAGATTCTTCCCAGCGAGCTGTTTAGACCTCAATACCCAGTCTGGTCCTCCAGGACCGCCTGGCAGCCCATCAGCTCGTCACAGTGACCGCTCTGGTCATAGCCCTGCCTCTCGAAGCAGCGGCAACATGCGCATGGAAAGCAGCACACTGGACTCCTCCTCCAGACACAAATCAAGACATAAATCATTAGTACCAGGTAAGATACTAAAGAGAAGTCTGGAACAAAATTAAACTAATTAGATTGAATGTAAGTTCACGTAATAAAATAATAGAGACCAGACGGGAGTTCTGTGGCCATATGTACAGAAATTATTGTATTTGTGTGATATTTTGCATTCTGCATGACATACAATCAGTAGTACCACTGTCACGGCCAGCCTAGGGGGACATATAGCGTAACATATATTAAAATGAGACTTCCCTCTTTCCCGCTCCCAAGGAGAACCAGTGCTCATGTAAAGTGTAGTCTAGATAGTATTTATTTACACAAATGGTAAATACAACTTCAGGATGAGCACAGTCAAAATAACAAACAGAACCAATCTTTACCCACACAACTCACTGACCTGACAGAACTAAAATAGGAAATGAAAATACAGGCTTTTTACCTGAAACTCCCTAAACATAACCATTAGAAAACAGTGCACAAAAGAAGCAGCTTCTCACCCCTACCACCACCAGGACTGCTGAGTTTAGAATGTGATGATGTACAAATATATATGTTTACAGAATTATTTAAAAATCAAGCATACGAAGTCTAATCCGAAAATACCAAAATGCCGAGTCAAAAAACCAATCCAAGTCTAAACTAAAACACAGTCAAATCAATCACAATCACTAAGTACAGGTTGGAAACAGAAAGAGGCAAGCTTGGAGCTGTCATCTGATGACGTCATTTTATATTCAATTCTCGCGCCATTCTCTCTGCACATCCACTTCCTGAAAACACACACAGACAGGTGAAATTCGCCCCCCTCAGGTAGGGAGGGAGCGCTGCACAGAAAACACCCATCATTACACACATATTGACCAGAGGGCCATAACACCACAAAGTGCCACATGTATGATCATTTGAGCACTTGGTGACACTTTGTATTCATAGTTATAAGCAGAATTAGATCTGGTCTCACTTCATTTTCCAACATGATTGGGACGTCATTAAACATATCTCTTTACATGTCATCTTTCCAGCCAATCAGGCTTACTGTGATGACAAACAAGAGCAGAGCCATTGAAGTAGTGTTATTATTATTTATCATAAATGAAAGGTATTTTTTATTGACACAGTAACATATTGGGCAATACTATTTTTACGTGGAGCAAACCTGTAATGATTTATAGTATGTATGATTATATTCAACAAAATTTGATGTTAAGCATCTGATTTCACTTCGACATTTTCTATATGGCAACACCACACGGGACCTAAGTTTGGAAAAAAATGACACAGCAGTCCATGGCGTGAGACAGATATTTTTTGACCTTGTTTGAATTTTACCATCATTTACACATATGATGCTTACAAATTTAAAACATTTTACAAGTCAAAAATGTGTTTTTTATACAACTGTTGAAGTATAAAGGGCCGTCCACCCCAAGCATCATATGGTTGAGTACACAGCTGTTCTAGATGTGACTGAGCCCAAAATTAAAACTAATCAACTGTTGTAGGATAGAAACAGATGCAAACAGTAAATTAACAGGTGTTTTTAGGATATAGAACAGAATATAGTATCAAGTCTTTATGGTCCACAGAAATGAAAAATTCCCTTTGGCTAACCAGACAATTCACATTAACTTAAAAATAGACAATAAAAAGCAGCAGAAAATAACACACAAGCACCTATTGAATGACATCATACATTAAATGCAGATCATGATGATTTATGTGACCTAAAAAATGTCAACAATCCTACTGCAGAGTTTCAAATATTTATATCTCTCGGGATAAAAAACTTGGTTAAAACATTTTTAGTAGCCAGGGAGTCTCATTAGCACCTCCCTAGGTTTAAGGGTTCAAACTCTCCAAACGGGATGAGAGCGATGTGACAGGATGCTCCTCCTGTCACATATAACTTTACACTAGAGAGAAGGGGAAAAAGTTAATGAATCAACTTTAATAAGGATCCATTGTCATAAAAATATGTTATATATAATATTCCAACACAAAATGATCCACCTAGCTGTCACCGCAAAATAATCCAGTGCATCTAAAAACATTCATGCAAAAGTATGTCATTATAGTTATTGTGCTTGGCCCTTAAGACTGCAAAATATGTGTTTATAAAAACTCAAACCCAAAAGTTATGTTTTATTATCGAACAAATTTGTTGAGGTAGCATCCTGTAATAAAACCATTGTAGTGGAGTGTCAGCTTGAAACAAGACCATATGTTTTCTTCTTCTTATAAGTCATGCTTGAGGAACACTGGGTAGAATGAATTGTGTGTGGGAGACTTTTCATTGTGTTCTAGTTGAATCTCCTCCAGTGCACCTGTTGCTCATTTAGGTGTGCAGAGACACAGACAAAAATAAGAACAAAATCTAAGTATGTACTGTATGATAACACGCAGTTTGGATTTCAACACATCAGGGTCATTAAAATTGAATATCAGCGTTTCCAAGGAACCTCTGCTGAAATTTCAGAATGATTCATCTTTTTTAGTTAGTCCATATTTCTCTTCTGTTTACATTCCCAGCTATTAGTATGCCACATAATTTCTGTAACATGTTTTAATCTTAAAAGTGACATGTGGATATCAGCTGCTAAAAAGTTCCATCAAGTAGAAAATACAAAGTCAAAAGACATTATGAACACAGCACATTTCAGGGTTTGTCTAGCCAGCTTCTTTTTACTTCAGTTTTGGGTTAACACATTCCAAAAAAGATGAGCCAGGTGCAATATCTGGGCTGCAAATAAGATTTAAAAAATCTCATAAAACCAGATATATCATGGTACACACTGACCACACAGAACCATGTATAAATGTCCTGTCATTCATGAATCACCGACAGACCTAAAGAGGATCAGCATCACCATAGAAAATCTGTGTCAAGCTCTGACCTCCAGAGCTGCAATTAAAAATACCAGGTCACGTTTTGACTGTGTCCAGAGGCACTGTTGACTTCTCCGGGCCACTCTCTGTCTGGGGTGGATCAATAGCTAAGGCTGGCATACACTATGTGATTTTAGAAATGTTAACATGAATGTATAGTACGGTACCCTGTGCGACCGGTTCCACTGCAAACATGTGAATCCAGTGTAATGTGTTCATTCCAATGTTTGTGCTATAGTACACTGTACAAATGAGGTCAGACACCCCAAACCTTCCTTTTCAGTCAATATTGGGCAGACATACTATGGTTTGTTCACCTCTGTGGCTTAATTTTCTTTTTTCCTGTTTCTTTTCTCTCTTCCCTTTTGGAGTGACACCTAGCAGATCTACTCTGTGTCTGTCACACACAGGCAGATGCACACACACACACACACACACACACACACAGACATGGGCCCTAATAATACTACATTAATATGCCTATACCTGTCCATTTGAGTGGGAATGTTAAACTTTTAGCTAAATCTAACTTATTGGATCCAGTATGTGATATTTTCTGTGATGTTTATTGCTTTTTTCTTGATTTCACATGCTGTTTCATGTTGCTGCACAGGGGCAGTGAGGAGAAAAACAGAGAAAATGCACAGTGATTGGATATAAATCAAACATATTTGAAATCCATCTGATGCACTGTTTGAGGCTCCAACTGTTTGGGCCGGTCACAAAATAGCAGGGGGTGCAAGAAATGATCTTCGGCCAAAATCACATTCGAATCTGGTCTGAAGTCACATATTGTATACCAGCCATTAGTGGACATAAGGACTATGATCTGACCAACCAGTACTGAGATCTTTTAAGAAAAAATGAACCATGTGCTCCAGACCAAAGATGAAAATGCTGTAGCTTGTATTTGAAACCATAGCTCTGGGTTTGACACCAGTAAAACCCTTCCATTTTATGTTTCATGTTTACACAACCAAGACATTTACCTTCAGATTAAAGCATCTTTTTATACATTTTTATCCTCATAATCCATGTCCCACAATACCTTTAAGGTCTAATAAATTGGAGGTCTATTCTTGTCTGTTCTCCTTCAGAGGACGCTGGTGCCCCAGAGCTCTTAGACCCTGGAGGAGCAGCGATGCCCTCCACACACACTCTGCCTTCCCCACATGAATCCTACCACTATGGCCTGGGCTACACCTCTCCCTTCTCCTCACAACAACGGCCTCAACGCCATTCCATGTATGTGAGGAGGGAGCGGCACAGACCCCATGCAGCTGAAACTGGAATGGCTGGCCTCCCTGCACCGGGCCAGGCCATACCGACACGTGCCAGTAGCCTGCAGCTCCTGTCGCCACAGCTCCAGCACCGGACCACACTCACCGGACACTCAGTGAGCTCATCCAGAGAGGACTGCACCGACGATATGACAAGGGTCAGTGGCAGAGGGGTATGTCAGTGCGGTGGGAGTTAAATGGAAGAAATGCCCCTTCATGGTGCAAAAGATGACATATGTTGCAGTTATGTTTAGGGTCTTGAGGGATTTTTTGCATTTGGTAATACAATGCATTTTTATTTTTAGGGGTAAAGTACAGATTTTGCAAGACCAGTGGTTCTCAACTGGAATCGTGACCAATATTTTCCATTTTCTCCACTTTTATTGAAATCGAAACCAGGTAAATGTATTTTTTTAGATACTAGTAAACATATACAGATATTTTTGAAAAAAATATGCATATATTTTTATCAGTGCATTCCAATCTAGAAAAGAAAATAACAAAAAAATACAAAAATAATCAATAATATGAATAAAACAGCCACAAAATGCACAGAACATTATAGACAATAAAGAAAAATGAGAAACCAAATTAACAAAAACACAGAATTACAACATAACATGAACAAAATATTCAAAAAAATGACCAAAAATGACCCAAAATTAGTCAAATAATTCAGATAATGAACAATGAAAATTTAAAAATGAACAAAATTATAAAGTAAAAATATCAAGAACAAATAGAAAAAAATCAACAAATTATTTAAAACAGCAGTTAACAATGAAAAATAGTCAACAAAATGAAATGAAAATTATAAGATAATAAACCAAAAAATGACACTGTGCAGTGATAAATAATCCAAAAAAATTCATAAGAATGAGCAAAAGCCATCAAAATGATCCACAATATGAATAAAATAGACAAAAAAGAACAAAAAATATTAAAACTTCACCAAATAATTTAGGTAATCATCAACAATGAAAAATCATTGACAGAATTATGAAGAATGAACAAATACCAACAAAATAAACCACAAAATAATCAATATATACAAGAAAACGAACAAAAATATCACTAGATAAGCCAATCAATTAACAACAATGATAAAATAATCCACAAAATAAACAAGAAAATAAAAAACGCCACCATATAATGCAGTCAATGAACAACAATGAACGAATAATCCACAAAATTACAAGAATGAATCAAATCTGACAAAATAATCCACAGAATGAACAAAATATACAAGGAACCAGATAAAAATATCACAAATTCAACAAATAATTGAGAACAACAATGAATAGTAAAAAACTAATCAACAAAATTAATTAATGAAGGAATAGCAAAAACCAACAAAATAATCCACAACATAAACAGAATAAACAAAAAATGAACAAAATGTCACCAAATCAGTTAACATCAATGAAAAAATAATCTATAAAATAATGAACACTATTTAACAAAAAACAACAAAGTAATCTACAAAATAAACCAAACAAACATGAAAATGAACAAAATTATCAAAGTATTACCAAATATATGCAGGCAATGAACAGCAATGAAAAAATAATAAACAAAATGAGCGAGAAGGAACATAAAACAACAGATTAATAATAAGACAACGAACCAAAAAAAAGACAAAAAAACAAGTATAAAACATCATGTAACTGTTCACTGTTCACTCAAGTGTCTCTGTTACCATGACAACAGATCCTGCACATCAACAGAGGTCCACCATCAGACAAAAAAAAAACTGTTAAAATATACCTTTACCAATAGTTGAGAACCACTGGTTTATAGGACGTACATGTAAAGTCTCTGACAGGATGCACACACACTCATATATAACAGTGTATTAGTTTTGTAACAGCTGACTTTGGCTATGTTCAGACTGCAAAATCCGCTTTTTTTGCTATATGTGACCCATATCTCATTTTGATATGACAGTCTGAACACCAATTTTTTTCAAATCAGATCCAGGCCACTTTCATATTTGGTCCTAAATCGGAAATGTATTTACCTCACTGAAGTGAGACAGTTCTGCACTGGAGGAGGTGGGACATGGCAAAGTCAGATGTAAACAATGGACTCGGAATCACTTGGTCATAATTTTGCCGGTTCCTATTGCACAACAATTTCAAAACTGATACACATGCTGACTTATGCAGCATCCATATTTGCTTCTGTAAACACAGTGCGCTGCATGCGACGTCACGTCTTCTTCTGCACATGTGAGTATCTTCTGAGCCGCTAGGCTGTTCACACTGGATGTCACATTTAAAATCTAATGTGAACAACCATGCCAAAGAAATCAGATTTCAGCAAAATGCTCGAATTGAGCATTAAGATCTGCACTCTGAACATAGCCTTTGATGTGTGTGTCTGTGTGTGAGTGACTGAGTGTTTCATAAGCTGTTGTGTGTATGCAGGTGAGGAATTGCATCACAACCCACCTAAGACCTCCACCGGTTCATGTCATGGATTTAAAAATTAGTTCAGGGGATCTGGCAAAATCATGAAGCTCTGCTCCAAGTACTTGTTAGTTAGTTGATGTTTGTGCCTCAGACCTATATATCATCATTAGTGTGTCATGTGCAGGTGTCTACAACCTGGACCTCCCGAGGGGGG
>JAQQAE010022920.1:0-10153 GCA_029823295.1 Pseudamia nigra
TATTTTACTTTTTTTTTCTTCCCATGATGACAGGTGAGGCCGTGCCTCACCTGCCTCCCCTGACTGCACGTCACTGCTAAGGGCCCCACTGCCATCTGACACTAAGATTAGACCTGTAGCTCTTAGGAAGCTGAGAAAAACATGAGTTACTGTGGGTATGTCATTGTGACAGAAATAGGCTTTGAGCTTTTATAAGAGCTAAGTAAATAACAATAATATATACAAAACATATTTCTTTGATTCTTTTGTTTTGTCCTAAAATCATGACACCAGGCTCATGTGGGCAGAGTAACCGCTCTCACATACACATTTAAATCCAACAAGAATGGCCTGAATGAAATAACTGATTGTGTCACCCTTGGCAACAATTCCAATCAAGCATTTCCGATAACTGGCAACGAGTTTTTCACCTCATTGTGGGAGAATTTTGCCCACTCTTCTTTGCAGAGCTGTCTTAATGCAGGGCCATTGGGGGGTTTTGAGCAAGAGCAGCCTGTTTAAGGTCACTCCACAGCATCTCAAACAGATTATTTAAGTAGACATTGATTAGGCCAGTTCAAATCCTTCATTTTGTATTTTCTTTGAGTCATTCAGAGGTGGACTTGCTGGTGTGTTTCAGATCATAGTCCTGCTCCATAACCCAAGTGCTCTTGAGCTTGAAAATCAGACATTCTCCGTCAGGATTTTCTGTCACGAGCAGAATTCATGGTTGCATCAGTTACAACAAATCAAGCAAATCAGCCCCAGACCATCACATATCACCACCATATTTGACTGCTCGTACATTACAATGTTGTTTTTATGAAATGCTGGAATGAGATGCACACCTTCCACAAACTTTTGTCTCGTCTTTTGTGAAATGTAAGACTAGCCTTTGTGTCTCTTTTGGTCAGCAGTGGTTTCATTTTGGACCTCTCCCATGGACGCCATTTTTGCTCACTCTCTTTCTTCTTGTTGAATAGTGAGTACTGACCTTAAGCGAAATAACTGGGGGCTGCAGTTTGTCAGATGTTGTCCTGGGTTCTTTTGTGACCTCCTGCATGAGTCGTCAGTGGAGTCATTCTGGTTGTCTGGTCACTCCTGAGAAAAATCATCACCGTCCCATGCTTTGTTTTTGGCTCCTGAGTACCGAGGTTCATTCTCTTAATTAGTTTATATCTCATTTTGCTCATTTTGTTCATTTTCTTGATTATGTCATGTCTCATTTTGTTCATCTTCTACACAATATTGCATGTTTTTTTAAATAATTTCTTTCATTTTTGTTATGTTTTTGTCTCATTTTGTTGATTTTGTTTTTTTTCCAAATTATTATGCGCATTATTTTACTTATTTTGCTCATTATCTTGATTAGTTTGCATCTTATTTTATTAATTTTTTTCAAGTTATTTTGCACATTAGTTTTTGTTTATTTATTCATTTTCTTGATTTTATGCTTTATTTTGTTAATTTTTAACATTTTTTAAAGTGATTTCAAACATTATGTTGCTCATTTTGTTCATCTCCTTGATTATTTTATGTCTCATTTTGCTCATTTTGTTAATTTTCTACAATAGTATACTCATTACTTTGGTAATTTGGTCGATTTTGGTCATTTTAAAAATTGCTTCATGTGCTATTTTGTTCAACATGTTCATTTTCTAAATCATTTTGAACTTTACTTTGTTCATTTTTTCTATTCTTGATTATTTTATGTCTTACTTTGTTAATTAATCTTTCTTTTGTAATTTTCATCCTATTTTGTTGATTTTTAAAATCATTTAAACTCAGTTTTGTTCATTTTCTTAATACTTTTCATTATTTTATGTCTCATATTTTTGATTAGTTATGCTTCATTCTGTCCATTTTGTTCATTCTAAATTAATTTGCACATTACATGTTTTTGTTTTTCTCTTTTACTTCTTTAGATTGCATCTTACTTTGTTCATTTACAGTCCAAACCTCAGGGTCACAGCACCAAACTGCAGTAACTCACTGTAGTTCTACTTGTGTATTTGTCTTAATTTTGCCTTCATTTTCTCTGAAATGGAACATGATTGAGTCAAGACACTGTCATAAAATAAATCACATCTTACTCTACTCTTAGTCGCGCAGATTAAAATGGATACATATCATTATTGTTTATGGCAGCAGTCGTAGGCGGTAGGGTAACACTGTCATAATTCTCCTTAGATGAGCGTTATGAATGTTCTCCTTATTTCACCAGTGTACGCCGAAAAGATGAGTCCATATGGAGCAGAATGCAAAATAATTTAGTTCTGAATGTTAATATGAATAACGCACAAAATGGGTAATAATTCTTGTGCCCTACAGAAATGATTAACATAATTCAGATAAATAGGCAGATGGCAGAATGTGTGAATTGAGGTAGATTTATCTTAATTAATATCTTGAACCTACTTGGAGAAAGGTAAATGGCTCCAGCGGGGCCACGGATGTTCTTCTGTCTTGTGTACGTATCGTTCTCATGGCCTGACATGTACTAGTGGCCCGAGGATATTAAGTGACTCTCCAGGTATGCATCAAATCCAAGCAGCCTGCTGATAATGAACATATACTCAGGCAGAAATACACCCCCCTCCCCCCCACCCACACACACACACACACACACACACAGGCAGTCGCAGAGATGATACTTGCTCCCCACGCTCAGAAATGCAGCTTTTAACAGCTTTTTCTCCAGTGCTCGGTCCTGTCATCATCATTTCCCTCTGAATGAGTAAAGAGTGGATTTCTGATGCTCATCCCAAACAAGATCAATTGAACAATTGCTCAATTTACAAAAAAAATAGAAAAAAATGTATAAAACCTCTGGAAAAAAGGACAAAAATGAGCAAAAACAACAAAGAAGGACAATAATTAAGATGACTGACAAAATTTTACCAAAAAAGTGAAAAGAAAAAAAAAATCACCAAAACAGTTATGAACAAAGACAAAATAATAATAATAATAATAATAAAAATGACCAAAACAGTTTAGAAAATAGAGAAAATAACTTCAATATTAATCAAAGAATGACCAAACTATTTTTTAAAAACTACTTGAACCCAAATAGTGAATAAAATGATCATTACTTTTATTTTATTACATAAAATGCAAAAATAAACAAAAATTAAGAAAAAAAGACAAAATTAGCAAAAATTAAGAAAAATAGGAATTAGCAAGAAATAGCAAAAATTTACCAAAATTGATGAGAAAATGAACAAAATAACCCAAAAATGATCAAAATTATCATTATCTGTGCACATTTGTTAGTAGATGAAAAGTGAACACAATCCACAAAATAAAAGAAATTGATAAAAATGAAAAAAGTGAACAGAGAAGTGAATAAATAAACAAACAATGAAGGTACTGTTTAAGAAAAATTTTTAAAAAATCAAGAAAATGAACAGACATGAGCAAAATTATCATGAAAGTGAACAAAAATGAACAAAATAATTTTAGAAATCCACATTATTGATGATTTTGACTATTTTTGCTTGTCTTTTTGACTAGTTTGCTTTTTCTTTGTTACTTTTTATGGATGTTGTTGGATATTTTGGATAATTTATGTTATTGTATATATTTAATTTTTTGGTCAATTTGTGTAAAAATTTGTTCTTTTTTGATTTTGTGGATTACGTTGCAATTTTTTTGTTCATTCGTGGGATTAATTTGCTATTTTTTCAAGTTGAGGATTATTTTGTTCATTTTTTATTTTGTGGATTAATTTCCTAATTTTTGTTTATATTGTGGATTAATTAGTTAATTTCTGTTCATTTTATGGATTAATTTAATTGCTGTTCACTTTGTGAATTCATTTGCTCATTTTTGTTCATTTTGTGCATTATTTTGTTTTTTGTTCATTTTGTGGATTAATCTGCATAATTTAGTAATTTTTAAATGTTTTTGTATACATTTTAAATTGTTTATTCATTTGTTTAACTTTTTTGGTTAATATGTGAGTTATTTTGGTCAATTTGGTTTATTTTGTGAATTAATTTGTTCATTCTTGTTGATCCTGTGGATTAATTTTCTTATTGTGTGCTTTAATTTGCTCATTTTTGTTCATTTTGTGGGATTAATTTGCTCATTACAGTCATTTCCGTTGATTATTTTGTTGATGTTTTTGATGTAGTCTTTGTTTTCGTTTCGATCGATCGCCTCCTGGGTCTGCGTCCTTCATCATATTCCTCTGAAGGCATGACAGTGAGCTCAGATTTCTGGCTTTATTACTGCTGTTGAGTAACGTGTGAATTTCTAATACTCATCACAAATTAAGGCAATTAAAATGTTAATTATTACAAGTAGAAAAGGGACAAAGGAATTCAAATAATTGATGTATTGACGTTTTTTTAATTAATTCATTCGGGCTCCTACTGTGTTGGATAATTATGTTTAAGTGTTTAATTACATATTTTGATGGGATCCTCAATTACAGTGACTTAATAAAATATCATTAGGCTGTCTCTCAGGTTCTAAGCAGTGCAGACGTACAGTATTAGTGCTGGTATATAAATAAAATATTCGCTTACAGGCTGGTTGGGATGTGCAGCAGGTCTCCAACCCTCCATCTCTGCTAAATCTCCGTTAACCTGGAAGCATCTCCGCACATCAAAGTTTGACACAGCAGCAAACAAACAATGTTGAATTTACATATTAATTAGTGGCGGGCTGTCAGGATGGCTGATGAATTCAAATGTGCGGGCCAGGATGTAGCAGTGCCGCCTGGTGGAGGCGACGCACTCAACTGGGTAGAACGATGAAGAATTACCCAGAACCAGAGGTGAGGAGAGTATGCAGACACAGTACTCGAGTAGAAGTACTAGAGCACAGGTGGGCAACCTTTACAGTCTAAAGAGCCATTTTTAGACAAAAAAGAAAAAAGTGTTTTGAGCTGCAAAAAAATGTTTTGGCGGGTAAAACGTTAACTTCAATTTGGTCATTCATTTTGTAGTTTTTTTCTCTTTTTTTGCTGATTTAGTGCTTATTTTGCTCATTTTGATTTATAAAATGTTATTTTCAACACTGGACAAAGAGCCACCAGGAAGGGGCAAAAGAGCCACATGTGGCCCCGGAGCCACAGGTTGCACACCAGAGGTACAGTACTTCTTCTAGTAGAAGTACTTCATCAAAACAATGTGGAAATTACCTCATTTATTGTGTTCAAACAGATTATTTGTCCTACAGTGTGAAATGCATGTTAAAGGCCCCACATGTTAAAGGAGATGTGCCTGTTTTTAGCACTTTAATTCTCACATTTCCCCACAACATGTACTTTAAATTTCAGCTTAAAACACCATGCATCAAATAAGATTTGTCAGTGCAAATGAGCTGCTGTTGAGCCTCCCATTTCCTGTCTGTGCCATGGATACCATGTCATAGAGTAGAACTTTAATTTTGTTGGCTACATTAGTAGTTTTTGTTAAATTACTTAATTATGTTGTTCATTTTTATTAATTTTTGCAAATAGGTTTGCTTAGTTTGTTCACTTTTCACAATGTACTTGTCTAAATTGCTTATATAATTAATTTCAGCTGATTTTGTTGCTACTTTGTGCATTTTTTAAAAAATACACTAGTGTATTTTGCTCATTTTTGCCCTTAGTTTGCTGTTTCTTTGGACTTATTTGATTATGTTCTTCATTTTTGCATGTGTCTGTTGCTTATGGCTTTGTGGCTGCTTTGTTGTTTTAATACACTTGATCATATAATTCATTTTTCTTCATTTGTTCCTGAGCTTGTTCAGCTTTATAAATTTACTTGATTATTTTGTTCATTTTTGCTCATTTTGTTGCTTGGTTTGTTCATTATTTAAATATACTTTTTATTTTGATCATTTTTGCTCACTTTTTTTTAATATGTTCATTTTGGAAATTTTGTTGATCATTTTGCTCATTGTTTAAATTTATTTGATTATTTTATTCCTTTTTGCTTGTTGCATTGCTTATTTTGTTATATTTTTACAAATTTTGTTGCTGAAATTATTCATTTTTTTTTACCTGTAAATTTATTTGATTGCATTATTTGGTGTTGCCCATTGTTGCCATTTTTGTACATTTTAGCGAATACTGTTGCTTAGCCTGTTCACTTTTTGAATTTACTTGGTTATTTTGTTGATTTCTGCTCATCTTTTTGCTGTTATTATTTGTTTTATTTTGGATCGACAACATTTTTATACAGTCTGTGTAAAGACAGTGTAAAACTGACTCCAAGAACCAAATGTAACCGAGGAAGATTCAAAAATATTCTGACAAATAAGTACTCTCACAGCTACATTAAAAAAAACACTCTAATGCATGTAATGGAGTAAATCTACTTGAGTATTTCCACCTCTGCTCACACCTAAAGGCCAAATCCACACTCCCCACTGCAGACAGGACAAGCTTTCTTCCACCGTCAGTGTAAATATTCAACATCCTTTCTCTCACTGTGTGTCTTACAAATCAATTTGCGGTGTCATGACAACAACTGCAAAATTTGCAAAGCGCAGATAAGTACCTAGTTGTCACACATCCAATGTTACTCAACCACCTCCGTCAAAACTCACATAAGGAATGATAGCTGCCATCTGGTCACCGTTCAGAATCATCTAGGTGAAATTCTCCAAAGGTTACGCAAGTGATCTGTCAGTTTTTTCCCAACAAACGGGAGCATATAACATGTTCCTGCTCTTTATTCCGCGGGCTTTATCACTTCAACAAGCCTCTTTTTTCACACTGTGTTTCACATCTTCTTGCTAGGAACGAGGATCCTTGATGATGGCTCAGAGGCAAGATCCTATAATTAGAACACAGTTCAGTTGGTTAGCAGGTAATTTACCTTTAGGGGGAGAAGTCTAATTATTGTCTTTGAAAAGCTAATTTAGCGTCAAACACTTCAGGTGTCTTTTCCCCTCTCTTCAGCAAAGGGAAAGGTATCCTGGAGCGCTGCGGGGTCGGAGCTTCTCCGTGTCTGCTGCTTTTACTGTGTGATGTTTACACACAGCGTTCCACAAGAAGACAGTAGGGAACAAAAACACAGTGCAAAGAGCCCGGGCCCTTTGTTTTCATCAGCAGCCGTGGGTTTTATGTTGTTTGTCACTCATGTTATTATTCAGTTTACTTGGTTCATTTGTTAATTTTTTAACATGCTTGATCATTTTTGCTGATTTTATTGCATATTTTGTTCATTTTCCCTTTTTTTGGTCATATTTGTTTCACTATGTTGTTTATTTTTACATATTTATTTGTGCTTTTTTCCCCACTGTTTTGTGCCCACACAGTAACATATTTGGACTGTTCTTCATAGTTTTTAAAAATACATGATGATTTTGTTCATGTTACCTTGTATTATTCTTCAATCTGTTCACTTTTGTTCATTTTGTTGCTTAGTTTGTTCATTTTCTAATTCAGTTGATTGCTTTTGTTCATTTTTCTGTTCACTCTGTTATTTAGATTATTTATTTGTTTACATTTACTTGATAATTTCTTTTAATTTTGTGTGTTTTCTTCCTGATTTTGTTCATTTTCTTTTGCTTTGTTGCTCAGTTTATTTATATGTGAATTTAGTTGATCATTTTTGTTCACTGTTGCTTAGTTTGTTCATTCATTTGATTATTTTGTTCATTTTTGCTCATTTTGTTAATCATTTTATTGCTTTGTTTGTTCACTTTTGTGTTTTTTCCTCCTTTTTTATAGTACTTCATTGATCCCTTGCAGGAAATTCATTTTGCTGGCTTGATACTAGTGCATGAGAGAGACCATGCAAACGCCACACAGACAGGCCCGGGATTTGAACCCAGAACCTTCTTGCCGTAAAATGCATGCCATTTATTTTTTGTTTATTTTTGTTCCTTTTGTGGCTCAATTTGTGCGTTTGTTGATTCCTCTGATTATTTTCTTCATTCTTGCTGCTTTTGTTGATCATTTTGTGCTGGTTTGCAAATTTTGCTGATTATCCTGTTCATTTTTACATATTTTCTTGCATTTACTGTTTGACACTCACATGGATGAAACCAAGAGACAGTGGTAGAGAACGTAAAAGTAGTGCAAAGAGCCTGGGCCCTTTGTTTTCTTCAGCAGGTGTGTGTTTTGGAGACGAAGCCACCACTCCTTGACCTGCTGATAAATGCTCTTAGCGGGCAGACCTGTTTTCTGGCAGATGGTGTTTGTGAGCGACACCGGTTCCCAGCAGAAGCAGGCCCAGGGAAACGACGGTGACGGAGTCTCTGTAGAGCAAGGCAGCCTGGTTACCTGACGGCATATGCTCTGCTGTGGCCTACACCTGCTGAAGGATGCCGTTTACACCACAGTCCCTGGACTCCACCTCCAAGAAGGCTGTTAATCACAGCTCACCACTTATCAGCCACTTCTAAAACCAGAAAATAACTGAGTAGCAGGGGGTTCCTTCCGTGAACTTACGCATCGGTGTAAGTCAAATATGACAGCGTTATTTGTGTTTGTGCATGTGCTACAGCTTTCAGGAAACTACTTGGCATTAGAGTGGATTAATTTCAAGATCTGAGGTTACTTCAGGACAACATGAGCTTCAGAGTACTGATGAAACTCGATTATGTTAATGTGTGTTACGACGTGTTCCCTTCAAATTCAGAAAAAAAATCTCCTGCTTCTTTTAGCTGCAGAAATGTAATTTGCGACTCATCATGAGAAGCAAAGCAATTTAAATGACCTTGTCACCTCTTCCCATTAGCTCACCACTAAACACATGTGCGTCTAAGGTCTGATGGAAATTTCAATTTTGGCACCATTTGGCTTCCATTATTTTAATTAATTATTGATGAACTTTATGGAAATTCCATGTTTACATTCATTTTCAGCTGTTGAATTTTATAAACAACAGGCACACGTTACATCTACTCCTTTACACGTACTTCAGTAGTTTTTCCAGATAAAATGTACTTCTGAGAGTACTTTTAACCCTATTCAGTTACATTTATGATGAGAAAAATGTACTTCTACTCAGTTTAATTTTGCCCCATCTCAATAAGTAGGAGTAAAACTGGTTGAAATTTTAAAATAGGGCAAATTAATCAATTAAATAAAAAAATCTAATCAACTTTGATCCTTCCTGTAAAATAATTACAAGAAGCATCAAAGTTAACAAAAAATTTACAAAACTAGCAAAAAGAAAATAATTAAGAAAATTAACAAAACTGAATACATTGTTCAAGTAAATCGGTGCATCAGTCCACTGTTTCTGAGTCCAGGGTTTGTGTCCAGCATCAGGCAGTGCATTTTTGTGCATTAGAGTTTCCCAACCCTTGGGACTGGCATAGACATCTGGCATTTTCATAGTAACAGTGTCAACATGTCTGATATTGCACCAAATCATGACTTTTGTTTACCTCATTTTGGTGCCACACGCTAAGTCATAGCCATAGATGCAGCACCTTCTCTAATGTTTGTGCTCAGGTGCCCATTACTGACCTCTGGTGGTTAGAAAAGAATATTACAGACAACAATATGCTACTCTAACAGGAGCGTGTAATTAGCTTAGTTAGCTTTGCTTGTCGCTACTTTCACAAAACAAAGCACGCCTAAAGCAAAGTGGTGGAAAGGCAGACTGCAGCAAAGTGTTGCACAGTGATGTTTTAACGGACTTGGTACAAAGGTGAACATATCAAACTTGAACAAAAATGAACTAAATTATCAGATAAATAAACAAAATAGCAAATAAAACTGATGAAAAATGGACAAAATTAGGAACATAATGAACAAAAATGAACAAAATAACAAAGAAAATTATTGACCGAATAATGACAAAACTAGGGAAAATGTACAAAATAATAAAGTTTATGAAGAAAAATAAACTAAATAATTAATTGAGAAAATGATCAAAATAGCAAGTCAAAATGTAGAAATGAAGAAAAATGGGCAAAACAATGCAGAAAATAATGAAAAATGAACAAAAAAATACATGAAATAGAGAAATTGAACAAAATCATTTAGAAAATGACCAAAATACTGAAGAAAATGTAAAAAAGACAAACTAATCAAAAAAAGGAACATAAATGAACAAAATAATGAACAAATGAAGCAAAATGGACAAATTACAAACAAAATAAAGACAAATGGATGTGATAACACACAAGTGAGCCCCTTTTGCGGGGGGGGGGGGGGGGGGGGGGGGGGGGGGGGGGGGGGGGGGGGGGGGGGGGGGGGGGGGGGGGGGGGGGG
>JAQQAE010022921.1:0-10153 GCA_029823295.1 Pseudamia nigra
TGTGAAGCGCCTAGAGATAATCGGCGATTATGATTGGTGCTATACAAATAAAGTTTGATTGATTGATTGATTGAACAAAATATTAAGAGTGTGAGACCTTTTTTTTCCTTTGGTGGCGACATTTTTTTGGCCAGGCAGTAAATGCCAGCGACATTTGACAACATGTGATACACAACGCACTTGCGTAGAGTATAAATGGGCTTTTACCCGCAGACCTCGAGCCACGTGTAGAGCCACTTTTTCGATGTCAGCAGCAGGAAACGCCTTCATCCCGTCCTCCTTCCTCTTCTCGATCAGATCGTTGAGCGACTGTTCTCCTCCGTACTCCATCGCCAAACACTTGGAGCCGTCTTTGGCCGTGGCAAAGGCGCGAAACCCTGGTCATCAAAGAGAGTGACAAATATGAAAGTGAACGATCGGACGATTCCGACAAAGTGACATAAAAACATGCTCAAGCCAGAGACAAAACTACAAGAACAATAAGGTCAACATTCAATTCAGCCTGAATCTTCTTTTAATTGGAAGAATTTCTTAATTTTTATTACTGTACTATAAATGTAAAACAAGTGTTGCAACTTTTCTATATAACAAGTAACAGACCTAGTGGCTCAGTATCAAAGCTAAACGTGTTGACTTCGGACAATCTTAAATATAAAACCAACACTTTTTTGTTTCCTATTCAATTCCATATGTGTTCTTTCAGTTCAGATGTCTTCAGTATGAACCCTTTCATGTGTGGTGTCCACCACACTGCCCTACAAAGACAGACTGTAACGAGGCAACGTTGAACTCACAGTAATTACAAAATGAAGGCAAAATGCAACATGAATATGAATACATGTGAACAAAATAAGAAGCAAAGTGAACAAACCAATCAAGAAAATGAAGAAAAGTGAACAAAAACCAGCAAAATAAGAAGAAACATACAGAGTCAATGAAAACTTTCAAGCAGAGCGGTGGTGTTTTCTTTAAATGTGGTGGAGAAGGAGGGATATTTATTTTTATTGGTTGCCAGAGTGTATGACTGCGTGTTTAGTTCATTTTTGTGCAAGCCAATATTCCACCACCTTCAAAGGGATGAAACCTGACGTGACAGTCCTCCAGCAGGACAACGCTCGGCCACACCCCTACGCATCACAACACAAGCAATAAATGTCCCACCGTGGCCACCGTACTCCTCAGACCCCAACTGCACTGACTGTTCCTATTGACGTGTCTCACCGATGATGTTGGGATGGTTGAGTCCCTTCAGGATCTTGGCCTCCTCGTTCAGGCGTTTCTGATACAGCGCCTTCTGTTTGGTTTGACATTTACTGTTGATCTTCTTCACGGCCCAGGGCGACGCGTTCAGCTTCTCCGCTCTGTCAACAAACCGCATCAACACCGCCGTGAGTCCACCTGCTCTCACTTATCAACACCATCCAGTGGAAACTCTTCAACGCTTCAGTTGCGTTTCTCTATGTGCGGCCAGCTTAAAGCAGGTGATTTTACTGAACAACAATTCAATGAAATCACCTGTTGAAGAGCCTGGTGGACTATGACAATAACTGGACACTCCTGATAAGGACAAAATATAAAATACTTAAATTATTATAAGTGGGATTGCCGAGTCGTGCATCAATCCCACTATTGCCTTCAGTCTTTAATTTTCTTCTTCCACTTCTGTACTTTTTTTGTTGTGTAACTACTCCTACATTTTTGTCCAATTCAGATCATTCAAACTTTACATTGATCATCTTATTCAGTTCATCTCTGATATTGATTTTCGTAATTCTAACCTTTATCAATTTTAAAATATTAAGCTTTTTTGACATTTTTTCCTCGTAGGAAATGCATGGAGAACTCTAACGGAATATGTGGTTACCATGACAACGACAGTGCTTTGATTCATTAGTGCTTCGCTTCAATTACTACTGAATAGTTAATTTAACTCTTGCAGTTTTCCGGCAAATTTAACTGTTTTGACTCAGCGATCCCACGCCTCCTCTTCTGAGATTGAACATTTTCTAGTTCAGAATGACCTTCTCCACAAGTTTCCAGAATGTCATTTTAATGTTTTTTTTTTGTTTTGCATTCAGACAAAAAGCTGAAAAGCCACATCCATCTCACCTGTGAGCACATTTAACTACTTAATATGGCCATGATGGTTATTATGCATAACAGAGGTTTAAATGAAATACATATGCACTGATAAATCCACAGTTACTGCCATGTTATTTATCTGTTGTGTTATAATTAGGGCTGTCAAACAATTAAAAATTTTAATCTGATTAATCACAGGGTCACTGCGAATTAATTTCAATTAATCACAATGAATCACTGGGTCACTGGATTAATCATGATTAATACCCATTTGTTGTTTTTTTATTTTGTGGGAGCAAAAACACTCATGACATAAGGCGATATAGACACTCAACTAAAATGACTTATTTTACATTAAAATGTATATATTGTTTCTAATTTAAAGTTGTGTAACTAAAGGAAATTCCAGCTGCTTTGTAGAACTTAACAGAACCTCTGGAACGTTCTGATCAACATGTTTTTGGTCCATTGTTTTCATCAGTAACTAATGTCATTTGATTCAAAATGTGTAAAGACTTATACTTTTACATTTAAATTGATTTTGAAGCAGTAAATACTATTAATAATTCTCAAACTAGATGTTTGAGAATTATGTACTTTTTTTTTTCCTTTTTCTTTGTAAAGACTAAACTATGTCAAATGTACATATATAATGTGTTATTCGACTGTGCATCTATGTATTAATGCATGTTGTAAAGTGCTTTATAAATAAAGTTTGATTGATTGATTGATTGAAAACCATATTAAAGTGCAGTCAGTGGAGATGCAGGAAAGAACCCAGCAGGGGGTGTTTAACGCTTGTGTGGTATTTGGGTCAAACTGACCCTTTGTCATATATTTGTTAAGAGAAAATGTCTCGTGTGAAAAAACAAAGGAACAATATCATCACCAAAACAAACTAAATACGTAACAATAAAAACAATGAACATTGAAGGAAAAAAAAGGATGAAAATTATACTGAACAAAATAACCAAGAAAATAAACAAAATTATTCAGAAGATGAAACAAAATAATCATCAATATCAACAAAACTGCACAAAAAGAAGCAAAACTATCGACAAAATGAACAAAGAACAAGTTGGGGAAAAAAAACCAAGAAAATTAACAAATCTGAAAGAAAAATGAACAAATGTGAAGGAAAAATGAAAAGTCGTCCTGCAAAATTAACAAAATAAGCAACAAAATGAACCAAAAAAATAAGCAAAAAAAAAAAAAAATCACTTAATCAAGCAAAAATGAATAATATGATGAAGAAATTGAGCAAAAAAAAAAAAAAAGTTTAAAAAATTTAATGAATAAAATAAATCACCCAAAAAAGCTGACATGAATCTGTTCCGTGATATAAAGTTACTCACTACCTCAAGTACTTTCATTTGAGTATTTCTACTCGAGTACTGATTCTACTCCCTGACGTTTCCACATGACACAGCTTCTCTGTACAAATACATGACAAAGGGTCAATTTGACCTGAAAACCAGACGAGGGTTAAATCCCAATGGTGAAGTTTTTATCTTGTAAGGCATGAAGACGATAAACCTGTCCATGAGGTAAACGTTGACTCCAGTCCCACAGCCCAACTTCTTCATGAACGGGGAGGGGGGGATCATGATGGGGGTCCCGCCGCCGCTCCCGGAGCTCCTCACACGCACGGTTTGAGGGGTTTTAAACACATCATTTTTCACGGGGGTCTCCATTCTGTCAAACACACAAACACACTTAAACACGAAAAATGCGTGAAAATTCGAATGAATTATGTCCAAGTGTCCAGTAAAACTACGGCAGCTGGTTTGATTTTTTTTTTCTTCATCTTGTGGATTATTTTATTTGATTTAGATGATTATGTCATGGGTTATTTTGTGATGATTAGTTTGTGAGTTATTTTGGTCATCTTCATGACTATTTCCTTGATTCTGTGATCATTAGAGTAATTTTGTGAATGATTGTTAACCTTTTGTCAGTTTTTGATCATTTTGTGGATTCTTTTGTCTGTTTTTGACAGTTTTGGGTCATTTTTGTGAATAGTTTTAAATCTTTGTGGATAGTTTTGTTAATTTTCTGGTAAATGTATTCATTTGGTGCATTATTTTCTTAATTTCAATGATTATTTTGTTCATCTTTTGCTGCGTGTTGCTCATTTTGCTGATTATTTCCTTGATTCTGTGATCAATACAGTAAATTTCTGAATGCTTTTATTTACCTTTTGTCTTTCTTTTGTGAGTTTTGGGTCATTTTTGTGAATAGTTTTAAATCTTTGTGGATAGTTTTGTTAATTTTCTGGTAAATGTATTCATTTGGTGCATTATTTTCTTAATTTCAATGATTATTTTGTTCATCTTTTGCTGCGTGTTGCTCATTTTGCTGATTATTTCCTTGATTCTGTGATCAATACAGTAAATTTCTGAATGCTTTTATTTACCTTTTGTCTTTCTTTTGTGAGTTTTGGGTCATTTTCGTGAATAGTTTTAAAACTTTGTGGATAGTTTTAATTTTCTGAAAATGTATTCATTTGGTGCATTACTTTCTTAATTTCAGTGATTGTTTTGTTCATCTTTTCCTGCGTGTTGTTCATTTTGATGATTATTTCCTTGATTCCGTGATCATTACAGTAAATTTCTGAATGCTTTTATTTACCTTTTGTCAGTTTTTGATCATTTTGTGGATTCTTTTTTCTGTTTTTGTGAGTTTTGGGTCATTTTTGTGAATAGTTTTAAAACTTTGTGGATAGTTTTGTTAATTTTCTGATAAATTAGACTCATTTGGAGCACTATTTTGTTCATTTCAACCATTATTTTACTCATCTTTTGTCAGTTTTTGTTAATTACATTTACTGTATTATTTTATCCTTGTTATCATTTCTTCAGATATGTCACATAAACTCAGTTTATTCGCATAAGTCATATTTTCTGTCACAGTTAAAAACTGAATTACATCAAAGAAGCAGTTTGAGCATCTGGTTGATTTTTGGACTGTTACATGGTTTTCATTTTTGATTTTGTTCATTTTAGTCTCACATTTAAAAACTAAAACGCATCTAAATGTTATGAGTCATGTCTATATATAAATGAAACAGTTTGGTGATTTTGTTCATTTAATTCCAGTGAGTGAATTTGGATGATTATTTTGGAGACATCTTCTTTTTTGGATGATTGTTAAGATAATTTTGTTATTTTTATCAGTTTTTGCCTGGTTTTACTATTAAAGACAATCATCTTGAATCTGTTATATTTAAAGAATAAAATACATCACAGTGTTGTGGTTTTCGTCTTCATTTTCTTTAAAAATGTCCTTTAATGTTGGATTAAAACGAGTTTTTAGAGACGACATATTTACATGTGTTGAGGTGATAAAGCTACTTATTAAACTTAAGACATACATTTATATTTAAATACACAGATGTGTTTTATTCATATTTCACGCCATCAGTGACGTCATTTACGTTCAGCTAATGTTCACTTTGCTAACTTCGCTTCAATAAATGGTCAAAAGACTTATTTAACAAACAAATGGGTGAGTGTGAGACACAAGCGTCACCGGGATTAAAGTCGTATCTATTTCCACTACGCTTCGAGTGAAATTAATCTATATTTCAGTGAATAAAAGCAAATTTACCTGATTTTTCTTGTTCAGGAACACGGCAGTGCGCGCCGAAGATTCAAACTAAATGTACGGGAGCCTCGAAGGAACAAATGGCACGAAAGGCAATTGCAAAAAAGAAAAAGCGGATGGGGCAAATGAGGAGATATGAATAATACCTGTAGAAGTGGATACTATACGTTTATAAATTGTACAATTTTATGAGAATAAATTATGATATGATGAGAACATTTCAGAGCAGCCAGTTGAAGTAAAATGAATACTTATACAACTTGTTCTGACATATTTTCTTTCTTTCTGGTCTAAGTCAATGACACAGAAGAAAATATCATATTACATGCATGTAATTTTTCTTTCCATGCGTATTTTACTGTTTCGATGTAAAAGATAATACGATATATGAAATTTAAGATGAAACATATTTTGGTCATAATGTTAAAAATCCGTCCTGTGGTGTTACAGTTTTTCACCAGCAGAGGCCAGTCAACACACAACTGTGTAAAAGTGTCAGATGAATATTCATAACAAAAAAGACACAGCTTCACTGGGATTGGCTTTTATTACACATGCTCTGCAGGTTTTAAGCATAAAAAACATGAATGTAACTAGTATAATGATGATGATGGAACAGAAATCCACAACAAATCCACTGTTTCTCTTTAATAAACCTGTCCAATAATGTATTACCATTTAACCCATTTATTAAACATTTATTATAATTTGCTCTTGTTGAGATATAACAGGGCTTTGGATTTTGTTAAGTGTGAGCTTCTTAGTATTTCATTATTTATATTAAATAATCCATATGTAATATTTTTTAAGGATTTTAATCTTTAAAGGCAAAAGAATAATATCATCAAATAATTAAAAAATGGACAAAAATGAACAAACTCATCATTTTTAATCGAAACAATGGTATAAAAATTAACAAAATTACCCTCATTAACAAAAATGAAGAAAGAAAAAAAAGGATAATTAACAAAAATAATGGAAATGTGGTTTTTAAAAAAACAAAAAAAAAATAAAAATGAATAAATATAAACAAATGATGAAAACAAATGACACAAAGTGAACAAAATCCTAATGAGAATGAACTTATTAAAGACCTTTTCAGGTTTAAAGCTGTTCATTCTCTGTGCTGTGAACATGTGGACAAGAAGAGTCAGTCACAGCAGGTTTGTGGTATTTTTACTGTTTCTATTCTGCTTCTCGTGTCAGACTCTGGTCCTGTAGAATTTCCTCGTCTGCTTGGTGAAGCTGACCTCGACCTCGACTTCGCCTCATGGTGATCTGTGTTCATCTGCTGCACAGCATGCGCATGACCGAGGTCTACACAGATAACTAGTCCGCGGTCTGCAGGGATAACTGGTCCATTGTGAGACAGACAGACTACATCAGCTGCTCCCTGTTGCTCGAAGCCTGAGGGTAAATGAGCTCATGTTGTGGGCTCTGCTGCCACATGGTGTGGTTGGTTTTATCGATGAGGGATGAGCTGGTGAAAGTCCAGGCTGGAGAGAACAAACACAGAGAAAGAGGAGGAAGAGGACAGCAAGTGATGCTCACTGTCACGGACTGACTGCCACAAATATTCCCAAGTTTTTGTTCACATTAGTCTGCAGATTCCGACCAAAACTGTAGCCTACACACACACACCCTGTTCAGTATGAACCAACTACTGATATGCACCTCTGGACACACACAGGATGAGGTCTGTGACAAATAGCTGGAGTGGGAGAACGTCGTCTAAAACATGGCCCTGATGTCCCGAAAGAGCTCAGCCTGGCACGCGGTGAGGACGGTAACCATGGTCAGATTCTTAATCATCCAAGCTGCATAACTATACACTTCCTGGTACATGGATGACGTAAAGTGCTCCGTCTGAAGTTGGGAGCATTGGTTCAGATGCTGCGAGGGTCAAGCAGCAAAGATGGAGGTGGTATGCTAATGACGGCTCTACCATGGTGGGATCTGTATAAGCAATTTTCAAACAGAGTATGGAAAGGCTCACCTTCATACACACAGCAGTTTATTGGGGATTTGATGGAAAGGAACTATTTTTCTGTCCTACAAGCCCCTCTCCTCATCATGCTGTGATGCACACATCATAATGGTCAACTCTGTGGAGGATGAGGATCCAACTGGTGCACCAGTATGATGTCATTCTCGTCACCAAGGATATCCATCTTCCCCATCCTCCTCATACTCCTCTGAATCCATCAGCTTCTGAAACAGAGGGGAAATTCCACATCGGCGTCTTCTTCCATATCCCCATGCAAATGATAGCAGAGCCAGGCTTAATGCATGATTTTATTACTGTTGGACAGATAGGGTTTAGCCTTTGAAACCATCGACTCCCTGAACCAGTGTTCCAGGATCCTCATCAACGTGATGCTGCAGTGCTTACAGGATCTGCGATCCACCAGCAACACCAGTATGTTTTTATCTGGTGCAGAGGACGGGAGAGGGTCTTTAATGGACATGGTCGGCCTTGGTACCGCCAACTGGAAAGAAAACCTGCAGGGTCTCGACCCTAAATGGCATGAGTTTGAGAAGAGGCATTGAGTAGCCATGGCCAGGGCTCTGACAGGTTACTAGCAACGAAAACAAAAACTCACCCTAACGCGACTGAGCAGGTGATTTGGCACTACTACCTCCTCATACAACCACCTGATTCTTCAGCTAGAAAAAGAGTGTGTTGTCGAATAAAAACGATCCACGTTGGGTGTCTACGCTGAGGACAGTGCATGTGAACAGCTGAACGGATCATTCTGAACTCAGGTTTGCTGAGGAGGCGAGGAAGGAAAACGTGAACATCTCAGGTGGGTTTATCCAGGGGGGCGGGCAGCCCCACGCCACAGGACCGGTGTCTCTAGACAGACGTGGTGGTACTGGAGTTTCAGTGCACGGCCTCATGTTGACACGACGCCTGAGACTGAAAACGTCCCAGCTGTTGAATCACCTCGTCCTCAGCAGACGAGACAAAACTGTCCCACGCGAGGCTTCAGTTCAGCTGCTTCAGATAAATGACATGATGACGTGTCCTGTTATTGTGAGCATTTAAAGACACAGCTGTGCAATAATCCTGATCTTGATGGATTATTTTAGCAATGGTGAAGTACTGTACAGACTAACAAACATTTATGAACCATATCTGAGAGATATGAGTCGTGTATTTTGCGTACAGGTGGTTTTACATCTTATCAGCCCATAAGGATATTTGTTGCATTCATATACTGTATTTTTAAACTACTTTTTAATGAGCTTAGTAATATCTTGTGACTGTAACATGTGGAGATTCTTCTCCTGTCAGGATGCTCCTAAAACCTTTACCTTAGTGAGGAGGCAGAGTCAACCCTGTTGCTGTGTATGTCACATGATTTGGAAAGCTGTGATTGGCTGATCACTCCTGTCCAAAAAAACCAAATCCAAAATAAACCGGACTTTAAATGTGAAATGTTTAAACACAGACCTATTTGTAAGATTATTGCAGAAATCTTTATTAGTCGTTTTTATTGAATCTTGTGAGTTTGGACCATGACTTGAGTCATGTTTTCAGATAAATTCTTGATTTATACCATGTGACAAAGCACAATGAAAAGACTTAATGACAGTAATGATGCGGTTCTGTTTAGTAAAGATCCATATTGTGCAAAACAGCTTTATTTTTCTTCAGCCTGAACCGTTAAAAGTGGAGGAAAACAAAAACCAAATTGATGACATTCAATGCAGTTTCAGTGTTTGTTCAAAAATATGGAAACTATTTCAGTTTCTTTTTCCATCTATTCGTCTTCTACTGCTTCTCCGTGGTGTGGGGTCACAGGGCAGCAGCTCGAGCAGGGAAGCCCAGACTTCTCTTTCCCCAGCTCTTCTGGGGGTACCCCGGGTCTTCCCCAGGGTCTCCTCCCAGTGGGACACGCCCAGCACACCTCACCAGGGAGGCGTCCAGGAGGCAGGCGATCATTTTATTTATTTTTTGTCCTCTATGATGGAAAAAAGGACAAATTCATGCCTTTACAGATGATTAGAAACAGAAAATGACGTGTTCAACCTTCAGAATTTCCAGGAAGAGGCAGAGATGAATGAGTCAAACCCCCCCCCCGGCCCCGCCCGCTAAACCCGGATCTCTGCCAGAAATAACAAACCTCACCTGTTTAAACAAATCTACACTTTATTATGTCAGCAGTGCAGACACAGAATTTTAGTGGCACAAACTCACTGGGTCTCGAAGCAAACGTCAAACATTTTATCGACTGCTTCTAGGCATTTTTTTTTTCAAACTCTGTGCCCTTAAATGTGTTATGACCAGCACAAGAATAAAAAAAAACAGTCGTTATACTGCATATGAACGTCTCTGTGACAGGTATATATAAAAAACACACACATGTAAGGAGTTGGGTGCACTCGTTTTCCTTTAAATGTGTTCAAATACGTAGTATTAGTCTGTGTTATATTTAGGTATTTGAGCTCTGTGGGGGGG
>JAQQAE010022922.1:0-10152 GCA_029823295.1 Pseudamia nigra
CATAATACCGTGAAACCGTGATATTTTTGCCCAAGGTTATCATACCGTCAGAATCTCATACCGGCCCATGCCTACTTCCAATAGATCTGCATCTGCACCAAAATTTGTCTCATTCCACTGAATATACATACTAGTTACCCTGCGCGCTGGCAAAGCGGGGAGTAGAAAATTGTTTTTGCCCCTGTGTGAGTGTGCCCACAGGATAACTTGACAACACCTGAACAGATTTTCACCAAACTTGGTGAGAATCTCTATATGTTGAAGTGATTCACTTCTGAGCTGGATCAGTCATGGTCCACGTCACCCAAGATATCTTGCAATACACATTTTCCATCATATCTCGGCAACAGATTATGACGTCATGCTGAACTCATAACATGATAATAACAGATAATGTGTATTTTTTAAATTGTGGGTTGCTTACCAAAATTCTTTTCCGATCTTTTTCTGACAGGAATTTCACAGGTGGGTATTTCTGAGAAAAACTGGAAATAAGAAGAGAACCTGTTTATATCATTTCATCTGGAGAAAAAATACACAAGACAGGAACAAAACTATGGAAGTGTAGAACTGCCAGGTCAGGAAAATACTGGACCAGTGTCACATTTCCCATGAAACTTTACTATTGCGAAATGTTCATGTTAGTGCAAGATACCTGATTTTGTAAAAAATTCCAACACTGTTAAAACATGAAACTCACCTTAAGTAAAGACTGCTTGGATACTGGATAAGTAGAGGGATACTACAAAGTTAATATGCTTGATTCACTTATGAAATATCCATAGTTTTTCAACAACTTAAGGCAGCATAATTTTATGGACACTGATTGGTCAATAGTATCACATGACTGTGGTTCTGTATGTCAGAACATGGTTATTTTTGCTGGTAATAAGAGTGATAGATTATCAGTGCAACTGCAAAAACAGGCAGAATGAGTCTGATCAGCTGGACACAGGGGTACCTCTCATTGATCAGCTGGCGTATGATGATAATCCATGTGTACAGACCTGTTCAGCTGATAAATCCACAGTCCCTCTATCTATATAGATATCTATATAGATATATACACACTATATGACTATTTTTTTTATCTACATGACAAATGATGAAGCAAAGTGTTCTTCACACAACAGCATATATAGTGTATCAAAAAACAGCAATAAATGGGCTAACATACAATATTTTACAACAAACAGTGTGCATCTATCCACACAGGTGCACAAAACAGATGCAAACCTTTGTTCCAGATCACGAATCTTCTCTCTGAGTGGCGCCACAGCCTGAATTGAAATGAGAAATGAGACACAGATGAGCACTGTGCAGCACTTAGACCAAGTTTTCAGTGTCCCCAAGGTCATGTTACCATATGAGCAGTGTAATGAAAGCTTAGAATGACAGTAATAGAGTTCATAAAAACACCATACAAGAGTCAAATATTTACAGGATGATAATATAAGAGAAAGAGAGAGACTATAGTCCATCAAATGTCTTCTGCAAACACAATTCACAATAGTGTAAAATGGGTATTGTATAAAGAATTTTGGGCTTGAATGTACAAGCTGTTAATAAACATCAGGACTCCCTGAACCCCTAAAAAAGGTTGAAGATCTAACTCACTTCATCAATTCTCTGCTCAATCTTCATGTCTCCATGTTCTTGTAGTGATCTATGGAGAGACGGGAAGGAAAAGGGATGATATGATGGCAGCTATAAAGACAAACTTAATTTAATGCAAGCCATTCTCCAGCAGCTGGGGATGGGGCCTGAAATCTGGTACATATGATACCTACCAGATTGAATCACTGCACAGATTTCGGTGCTTCATTTCGGTATCACTGAGTAAATTAGACCCCAAGATACAGAACCTTCTCTCCCTTTTCTGTTTAGTGTTCACTACTACCTTCTCGTGGTTATAAACAGTCATTACTGGCAACAGCAGGCTGCACGTACAGGAGCAGCTTAGTTGGGAAGCTAGAGTCTGCCATCCAAAACACAGCAAAATGCCTAACGCAAAGGCGGCAAGTGTGTCTTTAACCTTCTCCGGGAAAACAGTCTGCAGCATTGCAATGTGCAGTAAAGGTTTGAAAGGAATTGTGTACAACAGTTGAATCACATCAAACTTAATAGAGTACCGTATGTACAGTACGTGGCTAAAAGCACAGGAGTGCTTTGAATTTAGGCTAACATGACCCAGTGTCAAACACAGCATCCAGTGTGGTAATCCATGACCTCTGACATGGGGACATAATGACAATACACCACTGTCAATGTTTATACAGGTCAGAACATTTAATTTAGAGCGTACTCACACTGTCAATCCGTTCTGTGCCAGGGCACATTTCAGACCTAAAGTGCAGAATATTTGAGTAATGTGAGTACAATCGAGCCACACTCAGGCCCCGGCCCCAGTACGGTTGGAGGTGGCGGCCTACGGCACTGTGTAGTTGCTCACGTGTAGCCAATGTATTTTCCGTGCCTGAGCCCGTTTCAGAGCTATCAGTGTGGGCACAGACCAGCGGTGGGGGGGCAAACTCGCTCAGACGTGGCTCGAGCTAAATGGTCCAAGTGTGAGTACACCCTTGGTGTAGGTGGGAAAAGTTTTATTTATTATGTGAATTTGTTACTGCATTTTTATTTCAAAGTTCGATATTTGATATTGACTTTAAAATGAAACTAAAATTGTGTTTTCTAAAGTGCTGATATTTGTCCAATTTATCAAATAATATTTTTTAAAACTCTCAATTTAAACAGCACTGCTGCTTTTTAAAATTCTTAGATTTAGCACTGGTATCAAAAACCCCACAACACCAAACAGAGCTCAATCACTTCAGTCACCTCAATTAGCATGTAAAATTTCAATACAAAATGATGTGTCAGCAACAAAAAATGAGCTGATTAGAGCTCAGCCATGTGGCGTGTTTGTAAATTTTGTTATCATTGTTTTGGGCTAGTCACGCTTTAATTTTTTTCTCTCAACATGTACTCAAGATAAAACCTAACTACTAAATCTATAGACCCTATATGTGCAATAACAACAACAACAGCGCTCAGATTTTTGGTTGAGTATGGGGAAAAAAAATTGTATTCAAGAAAAAAGGGAAAAACATTCTAAATACCAAAAACTCAGACTAATGCTTTCACTTACACATATGGTTCTGTATGTGTTCTCCTGATGCCCCCCACCACACCTAACACTGAGATACGCATCACTGCTCTCTCAGCCTCTTTGACTTTTCAAACTTGTTTAGCAGCTGGATTTAGACTCAGAATGGGGATAAATGTACACTTTAATTGAACAAATTCAATATACTATCCAATGTAGGCCAAATACTATCAAACACAACAGACAAAAGGCACAGAAATTTATAACGGCTGATGTCAATAAACCACAATCAGACAAAGCTTTGACCTTTTTATAAACATACCTTGTCATGATTAATTATTCAAAATGACCAGATTAAATGCATCTAATCATGAGACAACACTCCCTTCTTCACAATATTTAGAGTCTTAATTAAATACAGTCAAGGCAGGTCTTTGATTTGATTCTTTTTCTGACGTTAAAAGTAACAGCAACACAGTAAAAGGTCACTCTAAATCTTTTTATATTTTAGAATTATGTGCACAATTTTAATATATCCATATACAGGTGTTGGAATTGTCAAATGTGCTCGTGATAAATTTACGCAGGATTTTCAACAGAAATAAGATGCAAAACACAACAGTAGATTCTATTCAGTCACTGAATGAAGACGTAGGTAGCATTTAAATGACTTTTCCTCATTTTCCCTTCAGGGATTAATAAAAGGATTCTGATTTTCAAAATGTCCTGTTTATATTACTTTATAAATTAATGACCTAAATGTCCAGTACTGTGAATTTAATTTGAAAGCAATCATGGCAAATTTTTATTTAGAACCATTTCACTCTAGGAAAACAAAAAGGGAATAAAGAAATTTAAATGACTGCACCTCATGTTTGTGTATGTTCCCCAGACAGCTGAAAAAGAAAGAGAAGACAAATTGTTAGAAAAACTCTGTCATAATGAATGTTATAAGCGTTCATGTTGTGACTGTATTATCGCTAGCAGTTTCATTCATTTTTGTGATACAATTCTGTTGTTAAAAAAGTACTTCTGTGGGAAAAATGATAACAAGGCAATTACCTTGCTTACTAAGCAGAAAGGTTTCACTTTATTTTCGAACAGGGCCACTGAAAATCTGATATACGCATTCAATTGTTAAAGCACACAAACCTCTTAAAAACTCTACATTTGCCAAGTAGAGCACAGGACGCAGACTGTTACATGAAGTCAAGGAGTGTAGAACCGCGGTCATGTTTCCAAAGGACACTGTCTTAAGACTTGTATTTTACATGATTAATGACTACATTTAGCCTCTTTTGCTTAAGTTTGAAAGAGACATTATGCAGTGCAAACACTGCAGTAAATCAGACCCTAAAAACATAAATATTCTAAGTCTGGCAGTCATTTGAAAGAAGCATAAGAAGCATGAACAGGCTATTAAATTTGCATCAAAGCCACAACACAGGGTTGTGCAGGTATAAAAATCTTCAGATATGAAGCCAAACATCAGATGAGACTACTCTACAGCATTTCACTCATAGATGCAATCCCAGACATTCTGGACTGATTCATGAATACTGGGGCAGACACTGCCAATAAACAAAAAACAATGAAAAGAAGCAGGAGCTGGTACAGTTGTAATCAAGTTTGGACATAAGAGGCTCAAGCAGTGACAACTCATTTCCATGTAGTTTTTACATGATGCCTTGTCTACATTTGGGCTTCACTTCTTTCACAAGCTATGTTGCCATGTTGGTGGCGTTTTAGCTGTCTTTGGGCTAACAGACACAATATGCACCATACACGTGGATCTTAACGTGTATGTCCTGCCTCTCTCTACTGAAATTTGATTCAAATTTGCATGATTGGCTTTGACTACCAACAAAATTACACACAGCTTGTCACACAATAAAAATGGATGAAACAAAGTGATGTCATCTGCACAGGCTGCTAATGTAGGACATAATTTTCATTTGAAGCAAGCTGTTATAGTGACAATGTTGATGGAGGTTTAAGATCCTACAGTGGACATGTCCATCTACTATCATTAGCTAACTGTGTGATGATGAGGTCATACACTTTTTAAAACAGGTGTTGTAAAAACACACACACAAAGCCTTCATGCAAGTCAGTGTATAGCTCATTAATTTAAGGACCACTGATTATGCATCAATGAAATTTTTCCAATGAAGTGATGTCTGCTCCTATATCTTATATGCAGCGCCTTAAAGTCCTAGTTTTTCCTCATTATGTCTCTTGTGTTGAATGTGTTAAGCTATTTGGAATCCATTTAATTCATTCTCACTCTCCTCAGACCTGGTTTTGGTGTCAGTATAGGCATTCCTAACAGTTCCAAGCTAAGACAACTGGTTACTCATTATGAGGCTTGGCATAATTAGTGCACAAGTCACCACTATTTTTGCACAGTTGGCATAGTTGGTCCCATTCACCTGTATAAAAATAGACACATTATATTTCATGTAAGTCTGAAGCTGAACATTCATTCCATAATGCATAAATTAATTTTAATTTACTACCTCCTGTGTAAAGAGGAATTGCCTGCATAGTTACTGAATCGGGACAAACCACCCTTGCTGGACTTGCAGAGCACTTTGTGGAGGCTTTGGCGGTGTTTGAAATGCCGTCCTACTTGCTACCTTCAGGAGCAGTATGCTATGTAGTATGTCAGATGTGAACATTAACAAAGTACACTAATGGTCACATGACCACCACGCTCTTCACCATGGAAACAGTTTCCTGTCAGCTGTTCGCAAATGTTGACTGAGATGTACATTGTTTAAAAAAAAAAAAAAAACTTCATAAAAAACTTTAACACAAATTAAATTGGTCATACTAGATGCTATTGTTTGTCTCTGCAGCAAAAAACTGAAACAACACGCCATTTTTTGTTGTAAATATTCATCAGTATGAAAATTTAGTTCCATGTATCAAATGTGTAGATACTCATCTCCTCAACAATGTCCAGCTGATTAGGTCTGTCAAACGATTAAAATTTTTAATCTCATTAATCACAGGGTCACTATGGATTAATTTCAATTATCATAATTAATACCCATTTGTTATTCATCCAAATTAATCACAGGGTCACTGGATTAATTTCAATTAATCACAATTAATACCCATTCATTTTTTTTTATTTTGTGGGAGTAAAAACAGTCATGATAGAATGCGATATAGACACTTGACTAAAATTATTTATTTTACATTAAAATTAGGGCTGTCAAACAGTTAAAATTTTTAATCTGATTAATCACAGGGTCATGTGGATTAGTTTTGATTAATCACAATTAATACCCATTTGTTGTTATTAATCACAGGGTCACTGGATTAATTTCAATTAATCAAATACCCAGTCATTGTTTTTCATTTTGTGGGAGTAAAAACACTCATTATAGACGGTGATATAGACACTTACGGTAACTAAAATTACTTATTTTACATTAAAATGTTTTTTTTTCCTAATTTAAACTTGTGTAACTAAAGGAAATTATGTCTGCTTTGTAGAACTTAACAGAACCTCTGTAATGTTCTGCTGAGATGTTTTTGCCTTCACTGCCTTCATCAGTAACTAACGTACCGGTAATTTGTTTCAAAATGTGTAAAGACATACTTTTACATTTAAATTTACTTTGAAGCAGTAAATACTAAAGAAATTGGCAGTGACGTGGCTCAAATGTAACATAAGATCTCATCGCTTTTTTCCTTGATATGCGAGTTATTGTGCGTTAATCGCATTAAAATTTTTAATCTAATTAATCATGCAAATGGATTAATCTGGATTAACGCGTTAATTTTGACAGCCCTTGTTTTAATAGTAAACTCTGGTCCAAACCCCCACAGCAGATGGCAATACTGCATTAATTACACTGATTTTGGCCCAACATTACATGATGAAGTAAAGGGACCAAACACGATGCACAGTGGGAAGCAGTAAGTTGAGCAGACAGCCTAACAGCATGCTGTAAAATTTATCCAGATCAATATACAGTACATCTTGGTATTTTTGACACTGCAGATTTTGCACCTACTACTTGCTATGTTTGTGCAGGATCAGAATGGCAGTAATAAGTACTAGGTAAAGTGTAAACTCTGTGATGAAAGCTGTGAGATATGAACTTGCTCAGTACTGCGAGTCCTGAGAAATCCACACTATAAGATGGACAACAGGAAAAATTAGTTGTTTTGAATGTTTGTGATTTGTGACATCACAAGTCATAACTAATCATGGTCAAGATAAAGTGTGTTGGTCCTGTGCCCATGACAGAGTAGAATTCTAGATTTGACCATTTAGAATTGAAAATTTAAAACATCACAAAGTACAATCTATCATATTCGAGGAACAATGCTATCGCAACACTGACCTACTACCAATATTCCTGACAAGTTCTTGTTTTCAGAAAATTGTCCATAAAAATGACAAATTATTTGTGGTTCAGCCAATCAGAGCATTTTCTGATTAAAAGTGGGCAAGTACTACAACTCACAGAGAAATGAAATAAATGTGTGTGTGGCAGACCCTTAAAACCACATAAACATCAAAATAACGCACTTTACTTGATGAACAACCTCACAGAAGTTTTTAATAAACACATTCAAACAGTTCTCTATCAAAGAAGTGTTGAGGTATGGTACTATTACGTTTAGAGTGAACGTGTTCTGTTTAAAAAGTAGGTTAATTCATTATACCATCATAGAATTTAGTAGGGAAGTAAACTAGGGTACTTACAGGCGATGTAGGCGATCAAAGCGAGGGCAAAAAGTAGCTTCATCATTCTTCTATTTATTCCTGAGATCAGCCAGACGACTCGCTTCATCATCTGCTCAATGCAACAGGACCAAGACACCAACGAGCCGCGGCTTCACGTCCAGCTATAGCATTTTGAGTCAGGGCTGTTCATGCCTTCGGATCAGAACTCCAGATATACGGACTAATGAGGCAGGCTGTCATTGAGTTGGCTCCTACAGTTTACATCCAAGCATAACAGGCCACACCGGACACAGGCTAGCCTGTGTGCTGCTACGTCAGCAGCGAGCGGGGGCAGTTTACGTGGCTAGCAGCGTTCCCACAGGTAGCTCAAACACACCGTATCACAAGGGGAGCTACTGGAGTAATATTTACATCTCCATATCAACTTATTTTTCTGCGCCCGTTGCCCCCGCTATATAAGCATTTATATCAACCGTAGCGTATGGCCCGTTGTAACGTAGAGTTATCTTTTATGAGTGCATTTACAAAACGTTAACGTGTCAGCAACAAAAATCCCTGGGAATCGGAATGGCTAGCCGTTAGCACACGTTAGCACTTGGCTGCCTAGCTAGCTAAGCTACTCAACTGGGTGCCTTTTAGCTTTCGTTTGCCAAGGCAACGCAGAATTACATTCCGCCTCACAATGACACGCAGTTTAAATACCGAGAAATAAACCCACTGGTCATTTTAAACAGAAGTGGACATATCGGAGTTTACTCCTCTCAGCTGGGCCGAAGAACAGCAGATGAGCGATTACTCACGGTTCAATTGAGCAGCCTGGCGCCGCTGCGGAGACGTGTGACGTTTGGAACCGAGAACCCACTCACGAACAGTACTTTCATCTCGTTACTTCTCTGAAAATGTAAAGGTTATGAAAACTATATCATGCTGATAATTAATATAACTTCATGAAGTTCTTAATAGTTTCTTTCCTCTCTAGCTATGTTTGCTTACATGTTGTCATAATGTATTTTGAACTTATATTATTACGATGTAACGTGACGTCATCCACCCATCAACTTCAAAAAAACTCTCCAAAAAGCCCTGAACCCTATAAAGCTGAGGTCTGCAACCTGTGGCTCTTGTGGTTTTTGTCCAGTGATGGAAGGAACATACAATGAATAAAAATGAACAATGAAAGCACTAAATCAACAATAGGAAAAATGAACTACATAATAAGCAAAAAAATAAGAAAGAAATCAAGTACATGACCAAAAAATAATGAGTATGATTAGGACCAAACTGAACAAAATAATCCACAGCATGAACAAAATAATAAGGAAACTGACTAAAAAAAAAATCATAAAAATTACTAAAATAATAAATCAACTTGATGAAAATGAATAAAAATGAACAAAATAGTCAAGTAAATATAGAAAAAACTAAACAAATTCAAAAAATAAACAAAACATTCCTCAAAATAGACAATTAACTTAAAAATACTAAAAATGTTCGCCAATATAAATAAAATGCTAAACAAATGAACAAATATGAACATAATCTGTGGCTGCCATCAGAGGCAGCGCTCATGGATTTCTAAATAATAAAATGAATAAAATTTTTTCATGAGTCATCTTGGTCTCAAACGTTTCATTTGGATCCTCTAATAAGTAATGTGATGGTCCATCTTTAACTTTTTGCTTTGTTATTAAGATATTACAGCAAATAATCAAATAACTGACTGTTGTGTTGGGGTTTGATTGACACGTTGCAATAGCAGCAGCTCGCTAGAGCAAAGTCGGACCGATTCAGACCTTCATATCTTCTATTTATTCAATATGATCATAGTTATACATGAGATACACGTGACTGCAGCTGTGGGTAAGTGTTTACACTAACAACACCGTGATATGACTTTGTTTGACACTGCTTTAGCACGTCAACAAGTTAGTGGCCAGGATTAGCTTTCCCATGAGTCCCCTGGTATGCTACATTGCAGTAGCACCACCACACTTTGTCCAAATATGGTTGCATCCTGTTTTTGGCTCCAACCTGTCATCCAGGAAGTTACAACTTGATTGGCCTCAACATGGCCCTTCAGAAGCTAATAGGTGACATCACAGAAATAATAAAGATAGACGCCGCATCGACAGCTACTGTCTATTGGCGCTGACAAGCTGTGGTGCCGCCATCTTGGACCGGTCACCCGCTCCACTCAGAGCTGTTTGGCAGCACATTTAATCCATCGTAACTCTTAATATTAAACTGATTTTCACATGTTTTTTTTTTGTTTGTTTTTGCTGCAAACGTCATACATGTAGCTATGATACAGGACAAATGGTTCAGCGTATTTTAATAT